>FLSR01000233.1:43833-76637 GCA_900092035.1 Leuciscus waleckii | reverse complement strand
AGGAAAGGCCTGATCTTCCTGATGTTGGCAGTGCAAACCTGCATATCGAGCTGTCTTTGAAATGTGATCTGTGAAGGTCAGCTGGTCATCAAACGTTAGAGATTAGAGTTCACAATAATATATCTGAGCTTCATTGTTTCAGTCTGAAGAATCACAAATGGAGATTAAATAATCTTTTCACTTTTACACTGCTGAGTTTTTTCTGGCCTTGAGTAGATGAAGAAATGAAAAACATTCTCAAAAAAGAGTTGATAATATTAATTATATACCAGAACTACTGTAGTATGACCTTTACTTGCTACAAACTGGAATAATATAGTACTTTTGTGTCATAAAAAACCTGTCCATCATGTGTGATTTCTAGTGTGTGTGTTTAACAGCACAGATCTTCTACAGACTCACTGTTTTGGACGATGTCCTGCATCTTTTTCCAGACTCTGAATGGCAGGTTGCCCAAGTAACGTGGCACATGAATCAAAGCTCCAGAAGCCATCTGTGGATCCGGCTGTGAGATCTGGACTCTGGAAGAACATTCAGGAGTCAGAACTGCAGTGGCTTTGTATCAGAAGCAGAGAGACCAGAGAGACCCGCATATCACTCACCTTTGCATTGAGACTGGAAACTCCTGCAGAACAAACACACCATTTATCATCAAGAACTCAATCAATCATCAATCAATCAATGATCTGAAATCAGACCTTCAGAAAGCAGACGTCATTGGCTTTCATCATCTCCTCCATGTCTTTGATTGTGTGTGAAAGAGCTGAGATGTGTCTGTTCGTCTCCTCCAGCTTCTCCTTCATCATCTGCTCCTTCTGCTCCTCTTCCTCCCTCAGTGCAGTGATTGTAGCTTCTTCTTCATCTCTGAGAAACTGATAAAGCTTCTCAAACTGCTGTTTAATCTGACGCTCTGTGTGCTCAGCTTGAGACTGAAATCAAATCACATTCACTTCAATCATCTCAAACACACAACTTTTTCTGGAGCAGCATGAAGAGTGAGTGGGAAAATGTGGGATAGTTAACTACAGCTTTAACTTTCTGAAGTACTGTACTGTTGTAGTAGATGTCTGTGTCTGTAGGGTGAAAATACACATTATCAATCAAATCCTAAGGTAGTAGCATAATGTCAGCAGTTCAGTGACTGTTGCGCTTACAGGCTGTTGGGCTCATGAAAATAAAGTGAAGTACACAAACGTAACTTCGGGAGGAGTGAACCCATCTAATCTTTCAATTAACTGCCAGAGCATATAAGCAGCCTGAGCATCTCACCTTGCTCTGGCATCAGCTGTTTTGGAATATCTCTATCTCCCCAAGTCCACCAACATAATTTAAGCATCTCGTTACATACTCATCTTCCAAGCACTAGTAGTCCCACTGGGGGATATATCTAAGCTCGAGTTGAAGCTGCTTCCTCGAGCCCCTCCACTGCAGACAGCAAGCCAAATACGCTTAACCTTATTGGCTTAAAGATTATATGGGCAAAATAACTTGTGAATCACATTATCTGCATTCGGCCATACTAATTAACTTACATGAAAATGCTTAAAGGATTAGTTCACTTTCAAATAAAAATTTCCTGATAATTTACTCACCCCCATGTCATCCAAGATGTCCATATCTTTCTTTCTTCAGTTGAAAAGAAATTTAGGTTTTTGAGGAAAACATTCCAAGATTTTTCTCCATATAATGGACTTCTATGGCAACCAACAGTTTGAAGGTTCAAATGTCCGTCTCAATGCAGCTTCAAAGTCTCGACACGATCCCAGCCGAGAACTAAGGGTCTTATCTAGCGAAACGATTGGTCATTTTCTAAAAAATAAATTAAATTATATACTTTTTAACCACAAATGCCTGTCGTGTACCATCTCTGAGATGTGCCGCGCATTACGTCATCACGTTGGAAAGGTCACGCGTCATGCCATCTGTCTAAGTTATTTGTCTGTGTACTCCGGTTCAAAAGGTAGGGAAGGTTCATTTCATTTTCATTTCTCCAGTTCATTTTCTCCTCCAACTTCAAAATCGTCCGACATCTTTGTTTTAATTTATTATTATTTTAATAAAAAAACATTTGTGACCTTTCCAAAGTGAGACGTAATGCGTGACGCATCTCAGAGATGGTACAAGACGGGCATTTGTGGTTGAAAAGTATATAATTATTTTTTTATTCTTTTTTATAAAATGACCGATCGTTTCGCTAGATAAGACCCTTATTTCTCGGCTGGGATCGTCTCGAGCCTTTGAAGCGGCGTTGAGACTTACATTTGAACCTTCAAACCGTTGGTTGCCATTGAAGTCCATTATATGAAGAAAAATCCTGGAATGTTTTCTTCAAAAACCTTAATTTCTTTTCGACTGAAAAAAGAAATACATGGACATCTTGGATGACATGGGGGTGAGTAAATTATCGCTTCAAATCAAGGTGAAGTCGTTTGGTTTGATTTTTAAAAAAATTTTTTATATATATTTTATTTACATTTTCAAATTAAACAGACAAACAAACAAACAAACAAGGCTCAGATACAGCTATTGCCAGTTGTTTACAGTCAGTCCAAGTCTTTAAAAAAGGCTGCAGTGAGATAAATGGGGAGATTTTGACATAAGTATAAAAATTTGGGAAGGGAGATCATTTTAATTGAGTTTATGCGTCCAATCATTGATAAGGGAAGAATTTTCCAACATTCAATTTTTTGTTTTAATTTTGAAATAAATTCTGCGAAATTTAATTTAAATATTAGTTTTGGATCCTTAGGTATAGTCAAACCAAGGTAGGTGAAATGATCATTAACTATTTTAAATGGAATACTTTGTAAAAAACCTGGTGAATAAGTACTGGAAAGAGGCACAAACTCACTCTTTGACCAGTTAATCGTGTACCCTGATATTTTACCAAAAGACTCTATCAACTCGAGAAGAGGGGGAACTGATTTTTCAGCATTGTATAAATACAATATTACGTCGTCAGCATATAAACTGATAAGCGTTTCCACACCTCCAACCTGAAGCCCCTTCATCTGTGGGTGCTCTCTTATTGTTACAGCAAGCGGCTCCAGTGCAATAGCAAAGAGCGCCGGAGACAATGGACAGCCTTGCTGAACCGAGCGTTGCAAACAAAAAGGGGCTGACCGATCACCATTCGTCAAAACAGAACAGCACGGTTCTACATATATCAGTTTCACCCAAGAGATAAAAGTTTCCCCGAATCCAAACCTGCGCAGTGACTCAAACATATAAGGCCACTCGACCTGATCAAAAGCTTTATGTGCGTCAAGGGACAAAATAGAAGCTCCTTTAGTACCACTAAAATCAGAGTAAATAGTATTGAGCAGCCGCCTGACATTAGAAAAAGAGAGTCTGCCGGGAATAAACCCTGTCTGGTCAAGATGGATGATAGAAGCCAAATATTTGTTCAATCTAGTAGCCAAGATTTTAGTTATTACTTTGCGATCAAAGTTTTGAAGTGCAATTGGCCTAAAGTTTCCAGGGTCAGTTTCGTCTCTGCCCTTTTTTAAAATTAAAGAAATGTTTGCTTCATAAAGGGTTTTTGGCAGTTTTCCATTACTTTTAGAATTATGCATCATTCTGAGCATAAGTGGTGCAAGAATATCACAAAATCTCTTATAGAATTCTGCGCAGTAACCATCGGGCCCAGCAGCCTTGCCTGATGGAAATGACTTTATGGCATTGATGACTTCCTGCAGCGTAAAGTCTGAATCAAGACATTTCGTAGCAGCGTCACTCAATTTGGGTAATGATATAGTGTCAAAGAAATCATTCAGATTAGATTGTGAAACATTGTGTTTGGAAGAGTAAAGCTCAGAATAGAATTCCCTGAAACGACGGTTTATGTCAGCAGGATTGGTTAGAAGAATGCCTGTTTTAGACTTAATACCACGAATTGCTCTTGAAGCCTGGGCACCTTTAAGCTGTTGCGATAATAGTTTACCGGGTTTATCCCCAAGCTCAAAGTGTTTCTGCCTTAATTTCAAAAGTAAGTTCTTAACTTGGCCACTCATAATATCATTGTATTCATATTTAAGCTTCAATATCTCTTTGTAGTGATCTGGTGATTTAGAATTTTGGTAAATTCTTTCCAAACTAGGAAGAGTGTTGTTAATTTCAAGCAGTCTCATCTCTCTCTCCTTTTTAATGGCTGAGGTGTAGGAGATTATATCACCACGCAAAACGACTTTTAATTTTCCCTTAGGGTCAAGTCAGACACTTCACCATTATCATTTAATTCTATAAAATCCTTCAATTTAGAGGTTATATTCTTAACGAAGTTGTCATCACTTAGAAGGTTTGGGTTAAAACGCCAAGAATAAGTCTGTTTTGGGAGGGAAATATTTAATGATATTGCTAAAGGGCTGTGGTCAGAGATCAAAATATTATGGTATTTGGAATTGGTGATTTGGGAAATAAGGTTAGAGCTAGTCAGAAAATAATCAATCCTACTGTAGGATTTGTGAACATTTGAGTAGAATGAATACTCTTTGCTTGTAGGATGCTGAATCCTCCAAATATCTACTAGATTCCTAGTTTTCAAAAGGTTGTTTAGAAGCTTACAGATACAATTCCGGGTGCTGGTCTTGTAGATAATCTATCTAAGAAAGGATCTAGATAGCAGTTAAAATCCCCGGCTATTATTATGTTTGAGTCACTATCGTCTGGAAGCAGATCAAAAACCTTTCTGAAAAAATTGGGCTCGTCCGTGTTCGGACCATATATATTAAGCAGGGTTAATGAGAACGAGTTTATAGTACCAGAGACCAATAAATATCTACCAAGAGGGTCATTGGTAACAGAAGTTACCTGAAATGGGATATTTTTTCGAAACAATATTGCCACACCACGGGCATGCGAGGTAAATGGTGATTGATATATCTGAGACACCCAATTACATTTCAACCTATGTTGCATAGCTGTTTTGATATGGGTCTCTTGTAAAAAAATTATATCCGCAGAAAGAGATTTCAGGTGTTTAAAAACTTTCCCCCTTTTGACTGCACTACCAAGCCCTTTCACGTTCCATGAAATCAGTTGTAAATCTCTGCCTCCTACATGCATTTTACCTTGTACTTGAGTCATTTTGAAAAAATACAAAAAAATACAATTACTGTTGCAATACCGAATACAAGTGAGTAAAACATGTGCATCTGAGCCGAACAAGAACAACAACACAGTACCACAACCATCCCCCCTCCCTCACTTCCGCGTCCCCGAACTTGACGCGTATCTTCCCTTCTTGGCCAAATCAGGAGCTGCTGGACAAATAGTAGGCCGACCCAAGTAGCGCCCTCCACCACAACGTAAATATAGGTTTGAAAAATTGAAAGCTAGTAACACATTTGAAAAACAAAGTAAAATACGCCTTTAAAAGAAATTGTCCTGCGCCCTGGTGTATCAATAATTGTCATGTGTCTGGACAGTCATTTATTGACACGCAGTTCGAAAAATGATCAACAGTGTGGCGCATTTAGCACAGAAGAACGAACACGCTCACCTTAAATAGAAAGTAAAAATGTTCATCACGTTATTTAACCATCTGCCGAAGCGCTACGTTCCTTCAATGAACGAGCCGCTTAGCTGCCGCTGGATCATTGAAAACCTCCGGAATATTCTCCTCCTCATCCCAGTACACATGAAGCCTGGCCGGCTAGCGCAGGTGATGTTTAACTCCTCCGTCTCTCAGGGCTTTCATCACGTCTCGGAAGGCACGGCGCTGGCTCATCACTTCGTTGGTATAATCAGGGAAAATTAAAATTTTGTTTCCCTTGTACTCCATTGATTGCGTCCTGCTGAGGCGTAGAATCTGCTCCTTCACCTGAAAATGATGAATGCGAGCCATGATGGTGCGCGGCTTGCCACCCGCCGTTGATTTGGGTTGCAGAGAGCGATGCGCACGATCAACTTTCACTGGATGTGGAAAGTGCTGTTTACCCAGCAGTTCAGGAATAAGTTTGGAGACAAAATCAGTTGGTTTCCCTTCTTCTGAATCCTCTTTTATACCAACAATCTTGATGTTGGGTCTGCGGGACCGTGTTTCTAAATCCAGTAGTTTGGTTTGAAGCTGGCTGGCGTATTTTGTTAGATCTTCACACTTGGCTTCAAGCACTTCCACACGTTCTTCAAGTGCACTGGTCGTTTGCTCTTGACTGACCATGCGGTTTTGCAGGTCAGTTTGCACGGAGAGTACAGACTGAAATTTTGTGTCAAAGGCATCAAAGCGTTCATCGAGTCTCCCCAGAATCGTCTCTGACATTTCCTTACACATTTCCTTGCATATCTCGTACATGTGGGTTTTGTCTATGGACGTAATATCTGAAGTGGTAGCCGTAGGTTTAACAGAGGGCTCGCTGGAACGGCTATCGCTGGCACTAGCCCCGCTAGCATTAGCACTGCTGATGTATCCATCGATGGTCTTGGACTTCCCAGGAGGGTTTCTTTGCCGCGACATTTTTAAATTAGCGAGGTTCAACGGATGAGATAGGCAAGCGAGCAAAAAATATCAACTTTTAGAAAGTTTTATCGTGGTGTTCGGTAATTTTGCATAAGTTGCGGTGGAGAGCACAAACTATGCACGTCTACATCCTACGCGTGCGCACTAGCGCCCCATGCATCAATTTATATTTGATTCATTCAGTGAAGACTATACAGGGTTTTATTTTTTTATATTCGATTATTCAATTTCTGTAGCATTTCTTATAACATGTTAAATAAAAAGTTGTTTTGTACCTACTGTACCTGAACAAATTAGTTTTATTTATTTATTATTGACCAGTTTTATATTTGCAAAAGTTTTTTATTTTTGTATCAAGGAATTTTATTGATGTACCAAGTAGTTTTTCTATTTGTCTCAGGCCTTACAGAAAGACTGCCAGTCATGTGTGTAACGACTGCAGTCAGCTTCAATAATGTGTGTTTTATAATATTGGTTTGACTAAAATGGGAAGAAAAAAAACAAGTCGTTCCAAACTTGTATGGCTTGTAAACCTTGAAATGAGAAGTTGAGTGAGTGGTGGTACCTGCATGTTAAGGGACAGGTGTCTGGTCTTGGTTTGCTCCAGATCACTCTGAGAGTATTTGAGTCTCATCTGCAAACCATGAGCTTGAGACTGAACCTGACGCAGCTCTGCCTCCTTCCTCTTGGCCTTCATTTGCTCCTGATATTAAAACGCAAACAATCAGTCACGGCACATTTGCTCAAATCCAATAAACACCCTCTAATTCAGCATGACTTACTTTAAGCTCCTCTGTGAGTTTTTCCTTTCTGTCTTTCAGTTTATCAACGGCCTTCTCATCCCAGCGCGAGCCTTGGCCTTCAGATCACTGGCACCTCCGGAGATCACTCCAGACTTCTGGAATAACGTCCCGTCTAGAGCCACAGTCTAAACAATACATAAAACATGTCCAGAATCAAACTACATACATTTTTACATTTCCCACAAAAAGTGAGTAGTGCTTGCCTGAGCAATAATCACCAATTCTATGGTGTTTTGGGTTGCGAAAGCATTCAGATTAGTCGCTGGGGTGTGTGATGGATTTTTAACAGATAAGATAGTAAACTATCCATGATTCTACCATCTAAACCTTACTTCCCTTTTTTAGGCCTATCATTCTAACACTTGAACAAAACGTACCAAAACATTTTCTGTTCTTTGAATATTGTGTCCAAGTGCTGACCAAGACAATTCCAAAAATATACTGTCTGGAATAGTCTCATGACATACTGAGTAATCGACTGAACTCTTAAGCCTTTTCTTATTTTTTCTGATGATTTGAGATAATTTTGCTCATGCCAGTAACAGAGGGTGAAAGGCTTGCTTTTAATAACTGAACCAATCATATTGAAAGAAGGTGACGTGAGTTAAGTCATGAGTTGGTCACGTTGATCTTATTGTAGTGTGTGTCTTTATCCTATAAAACCTGATGTATTCTTCTTTTTGGGTGAGATTCTCTGAGAAATGCTCGAGAACTCTCCCGGCCGTGATTAAAGCATTTGAAGGACATTGTCTGAAGTCTGTTGGTTATTATTGCTGCGCAGCAAGTTAGCTAGTGGAACAAGTTATTTAGTGAAACACTAGAGACCTTACTACCAAGTGATTGTGTTCGATAGGGGGGTGAGACGTCGTTCGACTCTTAGGCGGGGTTAGATTGCGGTCAGGTAACTAATTCTTGGGCATTTTATTTATGTGGTAAGAATAGCTATGCTTAGGCGTCAACCCGCGCGTTCAGAGGCAACTCACTGAGTATAATAGTCTCAGGTGTCAAGCACACTCGGTTCACCCTCAGTCAGGTGCGTAGGGGAAAAATCTACCACAACTGCCACGGCCTCATTCGGCACAACTATGGACCATCTAATGCATAATCCGCTCAAAACTAGGGAGAAACAGATCTGATTTAGTGACATTTTTTTCTTAGTACCTTGTGTCTGTATGGTCCCCCAAAAGCGATCCTGCGAGCGTCCTCCACGTTCTCACAGACCAGGGCGTTTCCACAGGCATACTGCAGGGCTTTCTTAATATGTGGTGGCTCATATCGAATTACATCAATCACCAATTTGGCACCACGCAGCTCACGTAGCTTCTCATCTGTGGGCTTGACCTGTTGAGGACATTATCATACATCAATCAACATGCATGGTTCACAACACATTCAGTGAAACGCATTCCAGTGACGTCACCTCCAGGTAGTCCAGGGGCAGGAAGGTCTCGGGTTCGCCACGCTGCTCTTTTATGTACTGGATACAATCACGACCTGTCTTCTCAGAGTCCACAATGATGGCATCCATGTTTTTGCCCAGCACCTTCGTGACAGCGATCTGGAATTTCTTCTGTGTGGGCTGGCACAGGTCAATCAGTCTCCCGTACTGGAGTTGGAGAGGATCATATGTGAGCATACAAATAAGACACATACATGTACAAAAAAACTAAATCTACAAACCCCATCAAAACGGCAGCTTTTGAAACAAAGATAAATCATATCAGAATTTTTGCACGTAAAAACTACAGCCTATGCAATGGCAGTGAACACCAAAGTCACATTTCAGAAAATAAATCTGTGCAACCCCTTTTATAATTTGGTATGGGTCCATGTTCAGAATGAATTAATCAAGCTCATGTGAAATAGTACACACCTGTCTTCATCTTACTCTGATTAAAGGTCCTTTCACACAGGACGCGATTTTGACGCACGAATAATTCGCGCGATGGTTTTATTGTGTGATCAGCTGTGTGTGTAATGAGTGTTTCCACACTGAACGGGAAGTGCTGCGGCGGAAAAACTACTTATTTTTTTCACTTCGATGTCGATTTTTTAAAACTTTTGCGGCGACAGAAAAGGCTTCAGCCATCACAGACTACAAGGACAACGATTTGAAAGACAACGTGTTGCCAACCAACTCGGTTATCACGACTGTGTTGTGTGATAGTTTTAGTCGTTGTATAGTCCTGTGCTGTGTAGGCTAGCAGGCTAAACTACATTTGGGATAGAAAGCGAACACTATTATCGTCAACGATAGAGACAGAGGCCGTGTTTACTTTGAACATGTAACAAAATGTAGTGAGACTATTTAGGGCTGCTTTTACTATACATTCTTTGTGTGATATCTACAGTTTCTAGTCGAATGATTTTTAACTTACTTCGTGTGTTACATGTAATGTGTATTGACATTACAAAACAATATGGTTTAGTTGAAGACGCAAAAAAACTGTGGAAAAACCTCAGGGACACCTATGTGAGAAAGAGGAGAGAGGAAAAGGAAACTAAAAGTGGACATTAGCATAATGCAGATTGGCTGCACCCAAATCCTTCTTTTCTGTCTTTTAAAGAAAATGAAAAGCTCGTCTTCACTGGATGATGATGATGAAGTGTCTATGTTTTCTCAGCTGTCGGCGCTAAAGTTTTGGAATGCTGAAGCTCTGAACGTCACAGACGTCGCAAATTTGCGTCGCGGCTGATGTGAATGGTTTTGACGCGAACTATTCGCACACAAACTATTAGCTTTTTCGTTACGCATCCAGTGTGAAAGGGCCTTAACTCTAAATAAACCTGAAATTGTTACGAAAAATCAGCTGGATCTTATTGTTGAAATGTATCACTCAGGTGAGGGCTACAAAATTCCCAAGGCATTAGATATACCATGGCACACAGTGAAGATAGTCATCAACAAGTGAAGAAAGTATGGCACAACAGTGACATCATCAAGAACAGGTCATCCCTCTAGAATTGACAATGAAACTAAATGGTAAGGGAGGCTTTCAAGAGGCAAGAGGCATTACATGAGTCGAGCTCTTTCTAGCACGTACTGGTTGCTCTATACATGTGACAAGCCTTTTCGGACTAAACAAACAAGCCCGGTTAAACCTTGCAAAACAAACCAAGTCTCCTAAAACCATGTGGGGAAATGTGTTACGGTGTGAGACAAAGACTGAACTTTACGGTCAAGACTGTAGAAGGGATGTTTGGCACAGACAACAGCACATCAGAAAAAGATCACTAACATTTGGAACGACATGAGGGTGAGTAACTCTGTGTCTGGGGAACTGACCCTTGAACAGCTCCAAGTACCAGACAAGTTTGGCACAAGACCTTCTGAAAATGAAGAGAACTTACACCTGTCGGCATGACAATGATCCAAAAGCCACTCCACTTGAAGGTTTTTGTACATCAACAAAAAAACAAAGGCTTTAGCAAAGAAAGATGAACTGTTTAGCAATGGCTCAGCCAGAGCCCAGACCTGAATCCTCTATGGGTGGACCGGAGAAGGTATAGGAGACCTCCGTGTGATTCAACAGATCTGGATCATGTTTGTAAAGAAGAGTGGGAAAATATTCCCAAGTCAAGATGTGCCTTTCTAAACAGACCGTTGTAATCGCATCACAGGCCTCAAGTAATAGTTCAGGGCTATGCAATTAGTTAATCCAAGCTTTTTATTTATCCTTTTCACTTTGCCTTTTTGTGCCATTGCATAGGTTGTAATTTCACAATTCATGAATTATACATTAAACGTGCACAAGATCTGATATGATTTATCTTCGTTTTGTTTTTTACATTACAAAAAACAGGCGTTTTAGACTATCTCTCCACTATATATGAAATGAAGGCTAAAAGGAGCCCCTTCTCACCACTGATCCAGGATACAGCCTCTTGATGCTCTCCAGAATCTCAGCCTTGCGCTGCTGTCTGCTGTTCTCCTGTCTGTCAATGCGAGCATCACCCAGCTGCTCCATCACCTGCACAACACACATCACACACTTCAGCAAACACAGCTCTTATTCACGCCGTAACCTTTCACTCCTCTCAAAGATTCCTGAGTTCAGGTCGCTGTTCTCTCAGGTATAGCGTGATAATGTACACCGTGTCAAAAGTTGGCACAGCCTAGTGTCATTCTGGCATGCCTGTGGACAGTCTGTTAAGTGGGTGAAAATGGGGTTTAATAATAAAAACAATACGTTTAATTGATATAGCATTTTCCCCAAGCTCAATCAATAAATACAAATACATCAAAAACAAATATAAGAAACAATACAGTATACACATCAAACTAGTGTTGTCAAAGTACCGGTACTTCGGTACTGAAAATGTGACGATACCAGCATTTCTGTAGTACCGGGTATATTCGGTACCCACTAATAGGAGCTGCTTTTTATCTAAGCGCGGGGCTCCAGACTAACTTTTTTACTTAGAGCACTGTCTGTAGCCGATATATACCACGATGTAGTAGATATATATTGTGGCGAGCAGGACGAGGCCGGTGGCGTGATTACTGATGAGCGACTCCTGCGCGACGCACTGGTCTCGTATCTCTCACGGAGGAGCGGAAGCATAAAGGAGGAGCGACGACAGTGAAGAGCGAGAGAGGACAGGCCATTTGTGTTGTGTTTTCTTTTATTGTGACAGCAGTCGTCCATGAGGGGCTGCTGTCTCTTACTTTCGTTTTGTATTTGGTTTATTTTTTATATTAATGCTTCATGAATGGTCGCCGGTTCCCGCCGCCTCCTTCCCATAACAACGAACTGCGTTACATATATATAGTGTGTGTATATTAAACTGCAAAAAGACTATTTAAATATTAACCCTGCACGTTCTGCTTGTCTCTGTGTGAATGAATGGCACAGACACGCGGTTTCATTTACCTCACACACACACTGAAGCACGAGTGACGCTGTTTTCAGTCTCTGCTGCCTCACGATATGATGACATGATGAAATTCATCTCCAGAGCCGCTCTGAGAGTCACTTCATGAGCATTTTACAGTTTCATTTGAGAAAAAACTATCGTCATATCATACAAACACAGAAACTCAAAAGTCTTCACGGCAACCCGTCAAATAAAAGTTCGGTTTAACTTGAAGAAATTGACAGAAATAATTATATTAGGCTACTGTACAGTAGATTTAGCTACGTCTCCATGGATTTTGGACCTCTCAAATTGTACCTGGTTCAGCTCCATGTTGATCTCATCTATTCTCCGCTTGGCCTGTTCCACCTCTTCGGTGAGCTCCTCTTCCATCCTCTTCTGCTCATCCAGAGACTGTCTGAGGAGCAGAACGAGAGCGATGAAGCACACACACACACACACACACACACACACACACACTCACAGCTGTTTGCCGGGTCAGATGTGGTGTTGTGATGTGTTTGTACCTGCTGGTGGTGATGTAGTCCTCCAGCTTCTCAATGCGCTTCTGGTTCTCCTCGATCTCTCTGATCTTCTGCTTGATCTTGGCCTATAACAACAATCACAGCAAATCAAGCTACTCCGTTTGATTATTTTCACTTAATAAGTGAAGTCTGCAGAAACGTTTCGCACCTCCGTCTCTATTTTCTTCCTCTCCTCCAGGTCCAGGCGGTCCTGGTCAGCTTTCTGGTCTCTGTTGAACTTCTCCAGCTCTTGAGCCAGTGTAGCAGCTCGCTTACTCGCCTCCTCCTTCAGACGGTGATATGCCTTCACCTGAGCACAAACACACACACCACAGTTATATTGCACGCTAAGGAAGCTGTTATTTAATCATTTTCAAGGCAATGCTCTGCAAGTTTACGTTTTACCCTGGTAGAAGTATACTTTTACTATGCAAAAACTAGATGCAACTAGATGAGCCCTCTGTATGGTCAGACTGTGTCATGCCAGGACCAGCTGGGGCCTAAACACAGTTTTTAACAAGGATGACGCTCTCTTGTTTGCATGTGCCTTCCCCTAGTTGCTTTTAGAGGGAAAGCTGCCCATAACTGCTGCTCTAGGATCAGCCTAATAATAGCATATTGGCAAAACAGATCCGGCAGGCGATCCAGCGCTCTAGGGTTTCTATTCACAACGCATTTTTGCAATGTTGAGCAATATAGCCAATCCCAAAAAACATGTATGTTGATTTCTTGAAAGCAATGGCCAATCATAGGTGTTTAAGTTAGAATCCACTCACCGGTTAAAACAACAAGTTTGTGTTCAATGCTGAGATCTGCACGTTCCTCTCATTATAACACAGTATATGAACGAATGAAGCATTTATATAGCGCTTTCATATGTACTACTGTACACCCAAAGCTAGGGCTGAACAATTTTGGAAAATAATGTAATTGCGATTTTTTTTAACCATTATTGCGATTGCGATTTAATATCCAATTCATTTTTAAGTTCTTTATCTTCTGTATTATTCGACAAAGATAAGCAATAAATCATTGTATAGTAGGGATGGGAATATTTAGGTACCTCATGATCTATTTTTTTTTTATCTTATTAAAAACACAAAATCTTTATTTAATTACATATTTTAAAAATAATTATTTAAAAAAAAATTTACATGTTAAGAATTTTAAATAGGCTATATAAACTAATATAGCTTTAAAATATAAAAGCAAGTAAATTTAAAAAAAAAAAAAAAAAAAAAAAAAAAAAAAAAAAAAAAAAAAAAAAACATTACGAGCAATAAACAAAGAGTACTTTCATTATTTATAGGTAGGCTGTCTGAACGTTTTCCATTCAAGAGCTGTGAGTTTTTTCTCAGTTTAGATACGATAAGCTGCATTCACACTAATGCACAGATCTCTTTTGAAATATAAGATGTGGTTAAGTCCTGTTGGTTTAAGATATAACTGACCGTGTTTACATTAATTTCGCGTCATAAAAGCATTTTGAGATGCAAGTACATTTAACCAACGAGTCGTTCACAGCCGCATGCGCGAGCGCTCTTCACAAAGCGTGTATTTTAAATTGAAAGCAGCCTTCTCAGTGATTTTCATATTTTTAATATATAAGCCAACTGCATTCCAAAAGACATAAAAAATGATGCCTTAGTAGAGCATTTGTGAGGAAAATTCCGGGGGGCGAGACCACACACTGCAAAGCAAAGTGGCATAACCTGTGCGATTAAGCCTGCAAATGTCCTTGTAATTCACTTCAACTTTACAAACTTTATGAAAGATTCATTTTTGGAAGGTTCGAGTGGTGTCGTGTGTGCGTGTGTGTGAGACAGAGGAATTGAAGCAAGCAGAATACGGATGTTTCTAAAGCACACGCAGCGTCATCACGCATCTGTGTTTAAAAACTAAGCTCAGACTCGATTCTGAAATTCTCTGAATCGATCCAGAATCGTTGGAGAGAGAATCTATAACATAATATATCATTATATATTAATTATATATATATTATAACATATCACATAAATTAAACTGAGTGTTCTTTCCTGTATGCCAGGCTTATATGCATAGCGTGCCAAGGTGATGCTACATCTGCAGACTGCTTTTCTCTCACGTCACGTGACCAGAGTGTAATCGCAGCTTTTGCGGTAAAAAAAAAGTGCGTTTCATCATATTGCGATATTATCGCAAATGCAATTAATCGTTCAGCCCTAACCAAACGATCAGTGTGCTCAGAAGGAGAGAGCTTTAGATTAGATTAACTAAAATGAGTGATTATAAAGCGAGAGAGCTCTCTGCACGCTTTCAGTAGCCTTGACTTGCTTTTGTTCAGATTAGCAGTGGTTTGAGCATGTAGATGATTTGAATGGTTTATGCTGGGATGTGTAGGGTGGAGAGGGAGAAGGTGGAGTCGTTGAACAGCTGTACCTGGTTCTCTTCCAGCTGCAGATCTTGTCCCTGGCTCTGGGCCTCCTCCTCCATGCGCTCCTCAAACTCCTGTCTGGCCATCTCCACCGACCCCTGCTCCCGGTCCAGCTCATCCATGTCTCCCTTGCGCTTCTTGTAGCATTTCTGTGCGTTCTGCAGAGACTTACGAGCAGCCTCCAGCTTCTTTATCTTGTGAGCAGTATTCTCCTTGGCTTTAATGTACAGAGGCCTCTTCTGATTGAGATCTGCATCCTTCTCCCTGTCAACATGTCAAACACAATCAATTTACATTTCACAACTAGCGGAGCACTAATCAACCATAATCATATTTTATTTATACATTTTCATAGTTGAACTTGGGACTTTCTGCTTGGTTGGGTGATCAAGCAACATTACGCGCCAAGGGAAAACTATTGATCATATATAAAAGCTGCCTACGATTGTTTTCAGAGGTCCAACAAAAACTGCATGATATACTTGGTTTAGCTTTACTCAGATAACTTTACTCCTATACTTATGGTCAGAAACATTTGTCAGGCATGCAATGGACACTCTCCACAGACTGTGGTGACGTATTTCAACAGCAACTAACTTATTATATAGTCAAATGTTTTATTTTTAATTAAATAAAATGCTGTGTGTGTAAAATATACACACAAACACTCAAACAAACTGATGTGCACACACACACAAACACTCAAACAAACTGATGTGCACACACACACAAACACTCAAACAAACTGATGTGCACAGACACACATGAACGGGTGTTACTGTCCTGTAACTTACTTTCTTCCAGATTTGTTAAATGAAATCAATGTAGCCATGATGCAGTAGAAAGTGCACAGCAATGAATGGTTTACACTAAAACATCAAGGCCTGGTCTCACAGACAGGGTTTAGATTAAGCCAGGATTAGGCTTTAGTTCAATTAGGACATTTAAGTAGCTTTTATAAATGTGCCTAAGAAAAAAAAACATTACTGGTGTGTATCCTGAGACAAAATGACATTTTTAAATGCATCAGTCCAAGTCAGTGCTTTCAGTTAAACCAGATGAAACATGTGTTTTAGTCTGGGACTAGCTTAAGCCTTATCTGTGTAACTGGGGGCAAGAGTGTAAAACACACAAAGAAAGAGAAAGAGATCATTTGGAGACTGTTCAACCAGACAGTGGAGCCAGAAGACTCAACAACAACATTTATAAAGTAAACTAGCCAGAAAATATGATATATAATCTCTCTTTTAGTGTATTATGTAACACACAGACAGGTAGCCTATAGGCTCTAGCACTACCCAAATCAAACCCGAGTTCGCAGGGTTTTATTTCTTTAAAACTCGAAAGTGGGCAAAAGAGCCGGATTAAAGCACCCGGTGTAAACGGAGTGTCTCTCTCTCGTCTACTTGTGCTCCGACTGACCAAGCGCATCTTAACACACTCAGACTCACTTGATCTCCTTTCAATGGTCTGCTGGTCTCTCATCATTCTGCCCAGCTCCTTCTTCTTGTCTTTCAGCTCGTCCTCCACACGGTCCATGCGTTTCCGGTCCTTGTCAATCTCCTTGTTGCGGTGGGCGAGCTCTCGGTTCAGCTTCTCAATCTCTGACTCTCTGTGGAACAGTTTAAAGAGCTGTAGCTGTACATGAGCGCGCACCACCTCGTCCTTCAGCCGCTGGTACCGCTCCGCCTGCACATGGAGAACACACAGATTCAGGTTTTCTGACACTCACATCAATTAGAAAAAAGAGAAGATGTACTGGCAAACATTAGGAGCCCACCTCCTCTTTCTCCTGCTTGGCCTCTTTCCGTTCAGCAGCGATGTTCTTCTTGCGATGGTAGTTAAACTGTGTGTCCTCCTCAGCCTTCACCATCTCCTTCTTGAGCCTGTCGTACTCCTGCGCGAGCTCTCCGGAGCGAGAGATCTCTTCAAACAGAGCAGTTCTCTCTTTAGGGTTCTTCATAGCGATCGACTCCACCGCACCCTGTGGGAGAAACACACCAGATAGACGTCTGCACTTACTGTAGCTACTTCCTGGATGTTCTGGTTTATGTCCATTTATCTGCCCTGTAACTGTAGTAATAAACAAATCCTACCATCTGAGTAATTTAAACTTCAAGTACAAGCTTCATGTTTTTGTGCGTTTTTGCTCTCAAAAACTAAAGAGACCCTGCAGAAAGTGCCAAGGAACAGAGGAACACAGGGCCGAATGCTAAGCATGTTTCCCACAGGCCCAGTTCAGGCCCAGTT
Organism: Leuciscus waleckii; assembly: GCA_900092035.1. Lineage (NCBI taxonomy): Eukaryota > Metazoa > Chordata > Actinopteri > Cypriniformes > Leuciscidae > Leuciscus > Leuciscus waleckii. The sequence continues at coordinate 59,333 of FLSR01000233.1, read as the reverse complement.
GAGCCAGAATGCTAAGCATGTTTCCCAGTTCAGGGCCAGTTGAGCCAGGGGTTTAGATGTTTACTGGCACAAAAAAAAACCACACAGGTTACAGGGTCTTTTAAGACCTTTGTCAGACCTAAAGATATAAAAATGAATACTGTACATTAGGGGTGTGAATATTGACTAATTATATCTCGATATTTTCAAAGATTTTGTTGATAACAATAATTAGACCATATTATTCATATTCTTGCGATGGTCAGTTCACAGTGAACGTAAATCGTCACGTGAATAAGCAAATCCGCAAAGAAAGAATACAAATCTTTTTTAGATAGTTTTAATTTGGTAAAGTGTTTATATATGTCTAAGTCAAAGTGTAATCTAAAATTTAAAAAGACATTGCATAAATAAAAAGACTGAATGACCTTACATTTTCTAAAAAGCATCATGAGCTAAGCTGATCGTAGAGACCATTGGTGCCAGTTTTTTACGATGTACTTATGCTTACGATGCTGTCGAGAAACGCAGCCCAGACCTGCGGAAATGACACACTCCACCTTTAAAACTGAACAATTATAAAGCAGCAGCTCTAATAACCTGAAAGACCAGGAAGTTTCTGGCCTTGATGAGGATCCCCAGTTTCTCCAGTTCCTCGCTGTATTCAGACAGACCCACCACTTTACTGTTGATGCGGTACTCTGATGAGGAGCCTACACAACACATGAACAGTTCAGATACCATGCAGCAGAAAAGCATTCCTCTCTGTTCTAGGGCTGCACAACTTATTAATAATCATAAAGTCAACTCCTGTGGTTTCACTGAAAGTATGTTATTGAACAGCCAAACATGTAATCAATCACAATCATGTCCGTCCTGCGCATGAAAGGACACCTGGACAAACATGTTTCTGTCCTGAGACTTCCACAGAAGATGTGTGTACATGTTTTAATATTTAGACCAGTCAGAATCCTCGCCAGTAGAGATGCATCGACCGGCCAGGGACCAAAACTGATCAAAATGTGTTTATTTATTCTTATTTATAACGGTTAACTTGTCTTTATTAATGTCTGAAATGTACATTAGTCTAGTTGTTTTTGCTGTGGTATTTGTTAAACCATAGGCAGAAGTTCCTAGTGTAGGTGCTGCTGATTTTTGCTGATGTTATTCAGCTGCAATATATTTTTTTGCAAAAACACAAGAATAAATAATTGATATCTAAATGATTGACCCTTTTTTTATCTTATTGGAATGCAAACTGGGAATCGATAAGCAAATCAGAATTGCTAACAACCCTGTTGTTTGTGCAGACCTAAAGCCACGGCCTAAAGCCAGCGCCTGAGCAGTGTGTGTGCAGTACCGATGATGATCCTGGAGAAGGTCAGCTCCTGGCCACTGTCCTGCTGGTACACCATGCTCACAAACGCCCGGTTGGCTGCAGGTTTGCCCACTGGAGCTCCATGAATCAGATCCTTCAGTGTTTTCACACGCAAGTTGCTGGTCTTCTCTGCCAGAACAAAGCTGATGGCGTCCATGAGATTGGATTTGCCTGATGATAAAAAAAAACGTTCATTAGATAAACGTCAATAAAAGACAGTCGAAATACAGCATAGATTTGATTTAGAATCACAAGCTTGGGGTGTAATAACACCCTCACGTCACGAGTAGTTCAATATCACGAAACTGAACTCACGACACGATGTTATTGCGACACTCCAAGACATTAGGTTATCAAAAAATTAACTGTTGATTAAAATGGTAAATTTGGTTTTACATTGAGTGTGTAAATGAATAAGCTTGGATTTAGTGCTGGAAACCCAAAGCACAGGACAATAGAGACACCAGAATAACAATATTTATGATTCTGAAGCTGAAAATACAGGATTATTGTAGATGAATATGCTTAATCTCTGTCACTGAGTAGATAATGGTAACATCAGACATCTGGCTTTATCAGGAACCACAAATATTCCCCCATTGCATTATTATACATTATATTCAGCATTATATATAGTAGTCTAATGTAGTACTGACACTAAAACTCTGTAAACTGTAAAAGTCATTTTTATTTTTAACTATCCACGATACATATTGTTGCATATTGTTTCTCACTTTTTGCTGTTGCACTGAATACATACACTGTAAATTAAGAAAATGTAAAAAATTACAATTGAAAACTATGTTCTGGAAAGTTTATTAGGCTATATGTGCTTTGGTGCGCAAGTTTTGAACTATATTGACTCCTTATAGACTTTGGATAGCGGGTGTCCTTTAGGAGTCTCCGAGTGAACCTCCTAAACCAGTGTCAAAACTCAATCCTGCAGGAAACCCTAATAATAATAATAATAATAATAATAATAGCATATTGTATGGCTCAAAAACAATAAATGTAGCCTTTGATAAGTCAAGTGTTGAGATTTTTTATTGGCACTGAAAGAGGTCTGAGTTATTTTTTGTACATCCAAGAGTAAACACCCTTTAAAGGCCTTCACACCACAGCTACACATGTATACCACATCTGAGCTGTAAACATCTGGATGAATGCCACTTCACATGCAGCTTCAGTATCACCCTTTACAGTGCAAAGATGGGGTTCACTCATACTGATTTTATTTGATTGGTAAATTACTTGAATGAACTATTGATTTGTTGAATAATTTGACAGTTATTTGAGAACGGACATAAGGGATATAAATTAATGCGGTGATATGTGCATGTATTAATATGGTTAAACGTGTAATCATCATTGATTGTTTATTAAAAGTGTTGTTATTGTTATAAGCGAACTGTGAACACGCTTACCTGATCCATTCGGCCCAATAATCGCTGTAAACTTGTGGAAAGGCCCGATTATCTGTCTGCCTTTGTAAGATTTAAAGTTTTCGATCTCTATTAACTTTAGGTAGCCCATGGCGAAATACTTGTTCCGCAGAGTTTGATAAAAAAAAAATGTAAATGTGAAGCTGTTCAGAGCGCCTAATGCTAGCACGAAAAAAGAAAGCACGCTAACATCGACTCTGAGCACTTCAAATATATTCAACGGCAGACTAATATATATCTAAAATAACCTGCACTTCAATAGTGCAATCCTGCACTGCACTAAAAATTTAACTAATATATATTTGTGATATTCGTTATAACACAACTAAAACAGGCGGCCATTGAATCCCGCCGCAGCGCGCGCGATAACTGCCTGTTCCATAAACACAACACATATCGCGAGAAGATGCTAATACTCTCTTAACATGAAGGATATCGCGAGAATTTAGTACGGCGTCAGACGCCCCGGCCTAGCGCGGTTTGTGTGTGTGTGTGTGGTGTGTGTGTGTGGTTTGTGTTCCTTCTCCAGATTGAAGTGATGTCCTATGAGGAAGTCTTTAAATATTATGCCGCGTTCCAGGCAACCTGTAACCCGTGTTTTTCCAACCTTATACCTGTGAAAGTGCACTGGAACGCGGCATTAATATTGCTGGGACTTAATGATATAATTAATGTATCCCAAATTAAGCTTTAATGTACGGTGAAAATGCATCACTATGGATACAGAGGTATCGCAGAGGCACCATCTAGCGGCCATTGGCGGATGCACGAAACAGTTGCGGGAAGCTCGTTCGAGAAGTGTTTGTGTTGTTGTTTATTACAAAATGGACGCACAGTCCATTCGAGAAATCCGCACACACGTATAATGTAAACCCATCATCTCTAACAATATAAGCTGAGCTGCATGTCCAAATCTGCACCTGTACTGTACACGTGTGACGTCACAACTGTAGTCTAATGTACATGTCTGTGCTGTTGAAGACACATTCAGTGCTAAACTAACTCCTGCCTCATGTCTGTGCTAAACTAACCCCTGCCTCATGTCTGTGCACTGAACTACAGCCTCCTTAGCACCTGTGGTCCTGCTCTCAAACATACATGAAGAGAATAAACACTGCTATTTTGTGGAATTGCTTTAGGTATGGTATATCCCTCCATATAGTAGAATTGAACGCAAGAAAACAAGTTCTAGTTATGCCACTGCCACTAAACAAGTCTTTTCTGGAGTATTTCTATGGTCCCATCACAATATATATCTCATAACTACATTACCAGAACTCTACTGTACATCTGCAGATTGTAGATAATGTATGTTAGAGAAATTGATTTATTGGGATTAACCCCTTGAGATGAACCATCTCGTTCTCCAGGGGGTCCTGTACACCACACAGTGTGTAAGTCACTTCCAGAGGGTCCTGTACACCACACAGTGTGTAAGTCACTATATCAAAAACACAACAAAACAACACTAAAAACAAATTAACAATACAAACAACAAAACACAAACATTAATTGAAAAATAACACCACAAAGTTGAAATAATAACTTATAAATGTACAACAAAGTATCTGTATCAGTTATAAACATCCAATATAAAAATAAAGTGTCACCTTCAATGATAGCATGTAGTCCGACGCAAAATGAGATAGTTTGTTTAAACATCCAAAATAATGTAATAGATTGAATTATTCCAGTCTATTGGGCCTTTAAACAAAAGCTCTTTTACCAATTTTATTTATTTTTTGTTCAAAAATATTGTTGAAAATAACTAGGATATTTAAAATAAATACATTTAAATATAAATTAAAGGCAATGAATATGTCGTCTCAAATGCAAAGATGAAAACCTCACTCTAGAGAAAGCTATTGCTGATTTCCTTCTCATCTTTCTACTGTATTTATCCACTCCATGTCAGGGCTTTTGCATTCCTTACATACATTGCACACATTTAAGTGTATTCATTTTTCATTATTACTATTTTAACATTTTATAAATATTGCAAAGTCATCAAAACTCATGTCAGCAAAATTGTCTGTGTATTTTGAAGCACTGATCTGTGAAATGGCATGACTGGAATAAGCTGTTGATTATAAAGGTGTGTTTCTTTACTACTTCTTTCCACACTGCAGACTTACACTTGGAGTTTGTGGGTTAAACCACACCAGACACTGAACGCAGTAGATGAGAGAATTGGAAAATAACTTTATTTGTTTACAAAATACAAAGAAATCTACAATGAAAGCAGTTGAGTGCACATAACAGCAGAGTTATGATGATGTCCTCTGGCTGCTGGTGTCCACAGGCTCTGAGTGCTGGCCTCTCTGAACTGCTGAGTCCAGCTCTGAGGATCCTGCTCAAACAGCTGCCGGAGAACACACACACACACACACACACACACACACACACACACACACCACAACACAACACGGTTACGCACTCCATCCAGATACATGTGTTCAACTCAAAGGCATTACACTCATGCATAAATCACCACGGCTGTTCAAATGTCATTTTAAGGGTAAACATGTCAGGGCCAAAGCTTCTTTTAAAGACCCTGTGCAAAGCAATGTCTGTTTATTAGCTAATAGACTATGATCTCGGATGCAAACACAACAGGGGTGAAAGAGACCAAAATGTAACATGGTTGGGAAAAGACATTTGAAAAAGAGAGGTCAATAGTGGTAATATTAGGGTTAAGTATATATATTACCGGTATATATATTTTAGTGCTGGGCAATGATTAATCGCATCCAAAATACAAGTTTGTGTTTACAATAATATATGTGTGTACTGTGTATGGGCACAATGCACAGTGTGTGCTACATCCACACCAAAGCATTCATGTCTGGTCAACGGCAGTAAATAAAGAAAAGCTAAATACATATTTTTTGGAAAACAACATCAAACAGCTGTGGTGGAAAAATGCAGCTCCCTCTCTTTGAAGGTATGGCATATCAAAGGAAGGTGTAAATGAATATATTAAATAATTAATGAAAAAAAAAAAAAAACTCCTTTGAAGAGGCCTGCCAAACCAAACATTTAAAAAAAGCGATGTGCACATTGATTGACTGAGTAGTTTTAAGTCGATTTCTTATTACCCATTTTTTTGTTTCTTTTTTCCTTGACGTTAAATGTGATTTGCATTCAGAAGCGGCGTAGCGGACCACCTCATGCAAGCTCTGAAAAAAAGAAAAGAAAGATTGTGGTATGGTGCGTGCCTGTACTAGGCTAGGCCCATCTGTGTGAGACGTCTTGAAAAGACACTTCGGAGATAGATGAAGACATCTGGAGGCACCTGCCGCATCTGCTTATGTCCAAACATTTTACCTCACTTCCCTCAAGAGCGCTAAAAGACTGCGCTCCTCTTAGCCATAGCTTTGATCAAGTACCTCCGCGTGTCACCGTTTCCATGGCCGTTAGGAGACATTACCTCCTCCACCGGTCATTTATATTCAAAACAAACACATTACCAATTGAAATGATTCCACACGGCTTAAGCACTCATCAGCAGCCTCTTCTAAACTGTTTAATAATTAAATTACCCAAAATGTGCTTAATAATAGACCTTATTCAGAGCAGCGCCATGAAAGGTATGAAAGCGAGACTGTGAGGGATAGACTTACCGTGTTTTCAATGGCATCCGTTGTAAAAAGCTCCTAGATCATTTTCCACAGCTCATGTTGTCTAGAGTGATGACATCCGTTGTAAAAAGCTCCTAGATCATTTGCCACAGCTTTTTTTTGTGCTGGGCAACAATTAATCGAGATTAATCGCATCCAAAATAAAAGTTGTGTTACCATAATATGTGTGTGTACTGTGTATAAGTATTTTGTATATATAACTACACACATACGTATATATTTAAGATTTTTCTTAATTTATATATAAAATATGAATATATATAATATAAATTATGTATACATATATATACAGTATATACATGCAAATATTTCTTAAATAGGTATGCATATGTACGGAAGCCCTGAACCGCAATGTAAAAAAAAAAATTTTTTTTTTTTTAAAAACGGAGAAAAATTCGAGAATAAAGTCGAAACATTACGAGAACACAGTCTTCTATAGACCTTTTTAATTTTTTTTAAGAAATGCGCACGTGAAGTCAAACTGCCTCGGTCATGGATCTAAACATCTAACCGGGAACACTTCCTATCACACCCGATGTACTCGTTACATCACTGGAAGAATGGCATCTATGCTAATGTTAGTCTTTCTGCTTATTCCGAGGTTTACTGTAGTCAGCCGGATCCGGGCCGTATCCAGATCAGATGGAGGACCAGTGCCTGGACACGACCACAACCATCCCTGAAGTGTCAGCAGAGATTGTGTCAACTAGACTCTCCCCTCTGGGTCGAGAACACTTAACAGAACCGTACTGTCCCCCTCTTCACTGTAAATCCTTCCTGGATACATTTTAAGTGCATCATTCTGTATCCAAACATGTGGTGCATTTACTAAAAGAAAAAGAAAATAGAACTTCTACGGAATACTAAACTATATAGGTTATTCTTGTAATTTTGACTTTAATCCCGAAATGTTTCGTCTTTAATCTCGTAATGTTAGATTTTGATTTTGATTTTTTTCACAGATTTAGATTTTTTTTTTTTTTTTTTTCACAGTTTTTTTTTTTTTTTTTTTTGCGGTTCAGGGCTTCCGTACATATGTGTATATACAAAAAATTTACATTTAGTCTTTTAGCAGACGCTTTTATCCAAAGCGACTTACTAATTAGGACTTACGATAATTACTTACAAAATAATTATACACAGTATACACACACATATATTATGCAAACACACACTTTAATTTTGGATGCGATTAATCGCAATTAATTGTTGCCAAGCACTAATATATTTATATAATTATAAACAGGGTATTAAATTAAAAAAAATAATAAAAAATCTATATCTATACAGATCACTGTGTTTTGCCTGTATTTATCAAGCCACTTGTCAGCAGGATATACAGCCCTACTTCTCTGCACATCCCCTGACGTGTCCTCGCACTAGAGTCCTGCATGGGTTCGGGTACCCGCAAATTTTGCTCAAACGGGTGAAAAATATCCAACTGTGTCGGATACGGGTGCGGGTCGGGTCGGACACGGGGGAAACACGGGTCTAAACACGGGTTTAAAACAATCACGTGCAAACGTAAAAATATAAGCATATTTTTAGGAACACATCTACAAAAATATGCCTGTATTTCAAGTTGATAAAATAATTTTAAATCCACATCAGTTTATTTGTGCCCACGCCCTCCCAGGATCTCTATACCTACTTTCACCGCGCGCGCGATCTGCTTGCAGTCGTCGAGAGGGATGCTGAGGAGTTGAAGAAAAGAATAGCTAGTGGAGTGGTACAGTTGTCGACAATACGTCATCAAAAATCAAGTCCAGTGTGTGGGAGAAATTTGGAGTTATCGAAGAAAACAATATTGTGAAAGGCTTTGCTGCATGCATGTTCGTGTTGGATAGCTGGAAAGGTGGAACTTCATCCCTGAGGAAGCACGCAGTAACTGTGGTAACAAAGCAGTTCTGTCGAACAGTATCTTTCAAATTTAACACTGTTAAGTATGTGTGTTGTGGTGTGTTTGAACCCAAAATTGTCAGTTGCGTGGCAGATATAGTGTTGTAGCCGCGTCTGTTCCACTGGTAAAATGTTAAGGCTACTCAGTTTTGTGGTAACGTTTGCCATGTTCTTCATGTTCCGGCCTTTTGACAGCTTTGGCCGAAGTTGTCCTTGTGTTAATGGTCATGTAATAACTTCTGTATGACCTGGCAATAAACATTTTTGTAAGTGTGTCTATAATGTGATAGTCTAAACTGATTTTATTTCGGGTGCGGGTCGGGTCGGGTCGGGTGCGGATTTTAATTAGTGCTGCTGTCGGGAAACGGGTCTTTAAGCACTGCGGGTACGGGCGGGTGGGGATTTACAAAATCGGACCCGTGCAGGACTCTGCCTCGCGCGCCACACTTTGAAAACCCCTGCTTTATTAATATGTTAAACAAGGGTGGGTGCGGGTACATTTTCAAAAATGAATCTAAAGTGCCCCTCTCAAAAATGATCAACAATAATATTGTGGTCAAATTATAGTGATAAACGCCCCTTTTTACATTTGCTCCCTGCCTGAGGAACTCTCTGCACATGTTACCTGGGTGAATGTAACATTAGTAAAACTCAACAGACCTCTCCAACGAACTCCAGCATCTTGAGTTTGGACACCTCCTTCTCCGCCCGCAGACCCCAGCGAAACTCATACTCAACCGGCTCTGTGTGAGGAATCTTCACATACTCCAGATACCTGAAACACATGAGACACGTGACATGAAGATCAAGAGGTTTTGCTAATGTTAACAGCGGTCAAAAGAACCTTCAGCCTTGTGTTGTCAGCAAAGGGCTTTAAAGGAATAGTTAGAAATGAAAACCCTGTCATCATTTACTCTCCTCAAGTTGTTCCAAACCTGTATGAGTTTCTTCTTCTGCTGAACACAGAAGATGTTTTGAAGAATGTGGGAAACCAGACAGTTGATGGACCTGGTTACTGACATTCCTCAAAACATCTTCTTTTGTGAAAGTACAGGTTTGAAACAGAGTTTTCATTTCTAAGTGAAGTATTCCTGTAAGCATTACCAGCTAGGCTCTATCTAAAGTACTCATTTCATCAACAGTTGCTCTTGAAACAGTTGCTGAATGCCACTATGGTTATAGTCATAGAAACATGTCAGGAGTCCTCTGATGAAGATCATGAATCTTTTTCTGTCTTCATTCTGCTGGACCCTTTATTGTCTATGGTGTGATATAAACCAGCTGTTCATGGTCTGAGGAACAGCGGCTCTGAACACACCACCTAACCTGGGACTCAAACACACAACCTGTGTGTTTCAGGGAGTGTGTTCTCGAGACACAAGGCACTGTTGTGTGCGGATGAGCGGCCGGAGCGCGTTGAGTGTTTTCTATTAGAAGTGTGTCGTGTTAGCGGCCCCTAAGTTAATATTTAATGATCTTTGCAATGGAAGTCAATCAATCATTCAAAACTAACTTTAGCTGGACAATAACTTTATTCTAGAGCTGCTATAAAGCCTAAACAATCTCTGTTACTGTAATCTCCTATTATCACTGTAAAGCTGCTTTGAAAATCCATATTGTTAAAAGCGCTATATAAATGAACCCTATGAATATTATTTCTCTCTCATACTGTGATCAGAATCCCCATCGGATCACAAGGAAGTTATTTCAAACACTCACTGGTGTCTGAAAGTGAGTTTTGAGCTGAATTTTTTTTTAAATGTCTTAAACGTTGAAGTTAGCTGGTAGCCGGTTATGATCACATGAGAAATGAGCAGCGGTGTTGAGTGTCTCCTGACTCAGATAAACTCTGCCTCTGTTTATGACCACTCAGCCCCAGTCGGCCCGCTTCTGGACTCAGGTATTCAGCGGGCCAAACCTCTGGCCGATGGCCCGATAGGCCCTGGTGAGGCTCTGATGAGGTCCCGGGGCCCTATCTTGCACCCAGCGCAATTGACTTTGTACACCAACGCATGTATCATTCCTATTTTGCTCCCGACGCACAGCGGACGTTTCCCTCCACAGACGCACGTCGGTAAACTAGGAAATGCATTTGCGCTCCCGGGGGCGGTTCAGCGAGAAGAGGCGGCGTGTTCCGGCGCAAACGTTCCCTGGTGCTATTTTGCAGTTTCAGAAAACAATTCCGCCACTGACCAGGAAAAACCTAGTCTAAAGTCAGTGGTAGGGCTGAAACGATTAGTCGACAATAAAAAATTGTTGACAAATATCTTTGTTGTCGAGTAGTCGTTTGATCTCACGTGACCTAATGTAAGGGCCTGCAATATCGCGATTTGACCGCTACGGCACTGTAGCGCTAGAGTGTAATGCAGCCGTTACAAATGCTATTGCGGTAGAAGAAAACACAGCGCGAATTATGACTGAGTGCAAACGAATCCAAACTAGCAAGGTGTGTGAAAGTTGCACAAAACTTCAAACCAAGAATGCTGTCGTGTGCAATACATCCAAGGCGGAACTTGCTTTTCACGGGAGCACAAAATGCATGTTAAAGCACTTAAAGAGGAAACAAGAGGTGCCGGTGAGAGGGAATGTTCTCCAGCTGGAGCTAAATAACTAGCAGTAAATCTCTTTATTAGATAGGCCTAATGCAATACTACTAATACAGGTCCTTCTCAATAAATTAGCATATTGTGATAAAGTTCATTATTTTCCCTAATGTAATGATAAAAATTAAACTTGCATATATTTTAGATTCATTGCACACCAACTGAAATATTTCAGGTCTTTTATTGTTTTAATACTGATGATTTTGGCATACAATGCAAAATTTGAGCAACCACTGAGCAACAGTCCAGTGCTGCTTCTCTGTAGCCCAGGTCAGGTGCTTCTGCCGCTGTTTCTGGTTCAAAAGTGGCTTGACCTGGGGAATGCGGCACCTGTAGCCCATTTTCTGCACACGCCTGTGTACGGTGGCTCTGGATGTTTGTACTCCAGACTCAGTCCACTGCTTCCGCAGGTCCCCCAAGGTCTGGAATCGGTCCTTCTCCACAATCCTCCTCATGGTCCGGTGAGCTCTTCTCGTTGTGCATCGTTTTTTGCCACACTTTTTCCTTCCCACAGACTTCCTACTGAGGTGCCTTGATACAGCACTCTGGGAACAGCCTATTCGTTCAGAAATTTCTTTCTGTGTCTTACCCTCTTGCTTGAGGGTGTCAATGATGGCCTTCTGGTCAGCAGTCTTACCCATGATTGCGGTTTTGAGTAATGAACCAGGCTGGGGGTTTTTAAAAGCCTCAGGAATCTTTTGCCGGTGTTTAGAGTTAATTAGTGAATTCAGATGATTAGGTTAATAGCTTGTTTAGAGAACCTTTTCATGATATGCTAATTTTTTGAGACAGGGATTTGGGGTTTTCATGAGCTGTATGTCAAAATCATCAGTATTAAAACAATAAAAGACCTGAAATCTTTCAGTTGGTGTGCAATGAATCTAAAATATATGAAAGTTTAATTTTTATCATTACATTATGGAAAATAATGAACTTTATCACAATATGCTAATTTATTGAGAAGGACCTGTAATAGCAATAATATTAACAATAATAATATAATTACAGTAATGTGATGACTTATTTTTGCATAGAATAAAGCTTGATCGAGCGTAGGAGTCAGGGCTGCTTTTATTATTGTAACACTATTAGGTATTACAGTATACCTAATTATTATTGTACACCTGCCTGTATTTTGTTCCATATTCATGAAGACTTACAAAAAGGAGATGTTATGAAGAATATCATGTCAGTTAATTTTTAAAAGGTGAATGAGAATGTCTCTGTCAGCTCAATCGTCATGTCATTTTTTTTTTTAAATTGTATTCTTATAATAATTGTTTGCAGTTTAAGTTTGTATGTAATGCAGCTGATTATTTTTTTGTTAATTTTTTTTCTATTGAAAGAGAACATAATATTTAAACAATGCTTAGAGAGCATTTGTTTGTGATTTGAGTGGGACAGAAATCTGAAAACTTAAAGAGTTTGACCTGTTTAGTTGGCTCAAAGTTCATTAAAACAACCATTTCAAAAGCTGAAGTGATTTTCTTTTTTTTTATATTATAGTTGGAATATGTATAACTCAGTGTTTTAACTAATTGAAAAAGCTGAATAATCATTCCAAACTTACTGATTAGCCAGCGAACTAATCGACGATTAGTCGATTAATCGTTCTAATAATCGTTAGATTAATCGATTATCAAAATAATCGTTTGTTGCAGCCCTAGTCAGTGGCGCGTTGCACATGTTATTCATATGCTATTGGGCGCATGCTTGGTCATAACCAATGTAGCGTGTGCACAACCACATATACTTTGCTTCTCTCATCTACACAGACGCAGCAGTTCTCATTTTTGCAAACCATACTAATTACAAGGAAAAATATTAACACACGAGGGAAATCATTGTTGTGGCCATGAAGATGTGAAAAAAAATAGGCATAAATCTGGCTTACACATTTACCCAAATTATCATACGCCTGTTTAACCGAAGCTAATCTGGGTGTGTTTCTCCATCCCCAATGTCACTTCTCTGTGTTTTACGGCCCTGACGAGAATGTCGGTCTCCTCGGCCGTGAACCGCTCCTGGCGAGCGTCTGAAAAAAATCCGCCGTTGTAATAGGAATCCGCTTTAGAACAAGCGCGCCTGCTCTTAAAGGGAATGTGAGATGACGCTCTGATTGGTTTATATCACGTTACGCCCAAACCACACCTATGAGTAATGAAGCTACTTCAGACCAACCCATTTTAGATTTGCGCGAGAGTCATTTATCCCGCCGGTATAATAGCAACAGCGCCGAAGACCCGCCCACAAAGTTACTTGTGTTTCGCGTTTGATACTTGTGTTTCAGATCGTTAAAATAGGGCCCCCGATGTCCCCGGAGGAACAGTGAAACACGGCTTTGTATTGAAAGCGAGGGCTTGGGAAACACACCATTTAAAGGAAGCCAATCATTTTATTGCATAAAGACACGATCACTTACTTCTGCCGTACAAACTCATCTGTGACCACCTTCTTTACATCACCGAACTCGTCATGCTTCTCCCTGTGAGGACACACCAGTGATTTATTAAAAAAGAAAATAAGCTAATCAGTAAAATGTCTTTTTCCAAAAGGATCTTGTCCACCAACCCTGGATCCACGCGCAGCTTCTTGAGTGTATTCCACACCAGATCTGCAGCGTTCATGAAAACACATGAACACACATCAGAAAGAGATCAGCAGTGGTGTAGTGTGTGTGTGATGATGAAGCACTCACTCTCTTTGATGACACCACCCTTCATGAAGATGACACTGAGAATGACGAACAGCAGCCCCTTCTTCTGGTTACAGGACGCCTGTGTGGACAGAGGAACAGCTGGATACTGCACGTGTGTTTGAGTCTCACAACACTGCTTCTGTCTGTCTATATCCAAAACTGCAGTGACACATTTTCATGGCAACAGAAAGTTCAATAGATAGTCTGATCAGAATCGTCACATTCCCATTATTGCTCACACAATATGTGTGAAACAGGCCTGACCGATAAAGGGCACACGCCACACTGATGTCCCCTGCTACCTTAGCTCATATGTTCTGGTTATGTCCTAGGCTGTCTGTTTGTTGGTCGCAGATTTTTGTGTCTTATTCTAGAATATTCAGGAAAGATGTTTGTGCAAATCCTTTAACTGCCATCTTTGGTATTGTGTGTGAAAAAAACACTTTGTCAAAAGGTGAACTGGACTGTATAGCCTTTACTTCTCTGCTGGCAAGGCGCTTCATTCTGATTCAATGGAAACAGTCCTTCCCCCTTCTGTTAAACAGTGGGCCAGAGATGTGTTACAATTCCTGAGTTTGGGAAAAATAAGACTTAATTTAAGGGGCTCTGGGTCTAAGTTCACTGTCATGTGGCGTCCTTTCATAAATCATCTCCAAAACCAATTCTAACTGTAACTGGACGAACTGATGCTGTCGTCAGGTTTTGCCTCTGATCTACTGATGTTATTCTTTCTCTTTATATACTCGATGTAAAAGCACAATGCATGTCTGTATGCATGTTGTGTTGTTGGTTGTGTTGTTATGTGAATATGTATGTTGATTGTTGTTTAAATAAAAATGAACATAAAAAAAAAGAAATAAAGGTGACTCGACTTAAACCCAGATTGACAAAATACAGTAATTTGTAAGTAGAACTGCATTACTACAGAAGCACAACAAGTCTGAACTAATCTTGACAAACACAGCACTAATGAGGGACTGAAGTCGAAGCGGACGTATTTCAGCCGCTCGTTTACACGACAGCAGCGTTTGAGGGCCTGAAAACACAGTTACAGTTATCGTCTCCATGTAAACTACAACATGAGTCTGTGAAACGGTGAAGTCACGCACATCACACACACACACACGAGTCTATAGGTGTGTGTGTTTCTTACAAAGTGACATCGCCGACTCCTGGCCTGTTATCAATAATACAGTGTGTTCAGTTGTTTTTGTAGATCTGTGTGAACGGGGATCATTACGACAACCTTGTCTTCTGTTCACAAAAAAACACAAAGGAAAAACCTTTCAGTGTTTAGTCCATCGCTGTCGTGTGAAGGTGTCCTCAGACTCTGGGTAATGTTGTGTTATATGCTCGAATATTTCATTTGTGCTATTTTACTGACTTTCTATCTTCATTTTATGGAAGCCTTTAAAAAGCACTGCATATTGTTTTCTTTTGACTAATACATACTTGTACATGATGGAAGCGTGTTATAGTAGTGCTTATCCAGAGTGTGTGTGTGTGTGTGTGTGTGTGTGTGTGTGACTTACATACTCACAGGCTCTCCTTGAATGGGATCCAGCTTATTGATCAGGATATAAATGTGATTTTTGGGATCAGTCTCCACCAGCTTTAGTCCAAACACCTGCATCACACACACACACACACACACACACACCTGTCATAAATACACCTGTATCCATAGTATGGACACCATTATTATGGTAATAAAAAGACTCATGAATGACACACACACGAGTTGAGCTCTGCTCATATTCACACTATAAAGGCCCTTCAGTCGAGGTGTTCAACACCTGCATCTCTCACACACACACACACACACACACACACACACACACACACACACACACACACACA
>FLSR01000233.1:9117-42503 GCA_900092035.1 Leuciscus waleckii | reverse complement strand
ACACACACACCACACACACACACACACACACACACACACACACACACACACACACACACACACAATCATTGACAATGTGTTGTGAACTTCTTACCAACGCAGCTCTCAAAATTCAGAATTTAGGTTACTCTTCTGTTTTAAAACAAGAATATTTTGTTTATTTAACGCGTTTGTAAATGTGATTTCTTACTCTCTGAGTTTTGTTCTGAGAAGCTGAAACCGCTCTCTTCCTCTGAGACATAGCGATCGATCCCTGAGTGTTACACACACACACACACACACACACACACACACACACACACACACACACACACACACACACACACACACACACACACACACACACACACACAATGGAAATAAATACATGTAACGTTACCGTTTCTCCGTTTCTCTCTCATTTTGGATGTTACAAACGCAATACGTTACGCGTTACGATATTAACATCAGGACCAACAGATTCAATTATATAAACTATTAACATTACATATGTTTGAGTAAATGACAATGATAGTAATAACAACACAGGAAAAGATGTTTAAAACAGTTTTCACCTGTCAGTGATGCTCTATCAGAGCAGTTTCCCGGTTGTTTCTTCTTCTTCTTCTTCTTCTTCTGCTGATGAATGAGAGTGAGCTGAAGCTGATCCTCGTCACACCGCCGCCATCTACAGGACAACAGCGCACAGCACAAACATGATACACATTTATTTATTAATGAATGAATGAATGAATTCATTTATTATGTCTATGTTTGTCATACGCTACTTCGCCGTGTGGATATGGAAGCTTGTTTCTCCATGGAATAAAAAATAAAAAAGGTAATTTCGACTTTTTATCTCACAATTCTGACTTAACGGCGAAATCTCATTCATCACGGTGCGCTTTTTTATAGCGTATGGATGGCGACTGTACATTTTAATTTACACACAGCTGGCTGGGTGGAAAATAAAACTTTGTGTCGAGTCAAAAATAAGCACTAAATTAAGACGGACATTTTCAAAAAGTGGGGGAACAGGGATACACTTTCGGCTAATAACAATAATGATATTCTATTTATTCTACGTGCAATTCATACCAATTGCCGTTAGAGGAGGCAATTGTAAAAGGTTGAAAGATGTTCTGCAAGCTCAGGGAAATAGTGGTGAAGTCCACTGAAAGCAGATGATCAATGAAGAGAGCGCACAGACACTCAGAGGAGTAACGTTAGTTGGGGTTCTGGAATATTATATTCTGTAGTATAGTAGTAATAATGGATGCTGTCGAGTCCGACAGAAGGGTTTCTCCTCTGAAGAACTTCGTGGCTGGAGGGGTTGGTGGGCTCTGTCTCTTATTCGCTGGACACCCGCTGGACACTATCAAGGTAAAACTTCCCCAAGAATAACAAACAGAGCACAATTAAGAGGAACATACATTGAAAAGGGTGTCATTTATAAAGTCATCTTTTTATCTGCTTTAACATGATTTAGCAGGAGCTTTGGGGTGATACATTCGGCATTCATCTAGACAAACATAATAATGCATAATAGTGCTATTCTGATGCTATAATATGTAAATAGAAGACCAGAATAGATCACAATTATTGTGCAACATTAATTCAGTTCTGGTTTATATGACAAAATTCACTCAGCTGCCAAATATTTACAGACTTAAGAATAGTGCATGAATGCATTTTACTGAATTTCTCTTCACAATTCCTTCAGTAAATGATTGCTCAGCAGTTTTAGAGTGGTTAATGTTTCGAGGACAGATGAAGTAACACGGTCACACATTTGTGACAGTAGTGATATGTTATCCAAAGACACAGAGGGAGCGAATAAGACAGATAACGCCAGCTTTTACTGACATAGGGCTGTATCAGTTTTTATTAGACCACGCTTTATCTCGAAATGTTCTCCCTCCAGATAAATGTGTCTTTCTTCACAGTGCTGCTGCGAGTTATGTCAT
Source organism: Leuciscus waleckii (assembly GCA_900092035.1). NCBI lineage: Eukaryota > Metazoa > Chordata > Actinopteri > Cypriniformes > Leuciscidae > Leuciscus > Leuciscus waleckii. The sequence continues at coordinate 40,557 of FLSR01000233.1, read as the reverse complement.
GTTTTCAGTACTCATGTTTCCACAGGTCCGTCTGCAAACTCAGGGAAGTGTGTCTACAGAGGAACATATGACTGCCTCCGAAAGACTGTTTTCAAAGAGGTAATAGTTTCTGTAAGCTAATGCTTTTGGAATAGCACACATAAAGTGTTCCCACTACATGACAGATCATCTGAGAAACTAACAACACTGACAGAGTTTTGTTACAAGAACGTTCTCCAAATATTCAGTGTTGGTCTCAATATCAATGCAGAAATGTTTTCCGAAAACACCTGCAAAGGCTGAAAAAAAGTTACTTAACAAGAGTCAAGGGTCAAGAGCCCAACTAAAGCAAACGCTGATCACCATGATAGTAACATCCAACGAAACAGTCATTCATTAACATCTAAACCTCTGTTAATTCTCAATAAGAACTTGTGTAGACGTCTGACAGAAATAAAGCCAGTCTGGTTATAAGTGAAGCTGGTAATGCTGTTTGTGGAGTTGTTTAATCAGATCTTCAGAGAGTTAATGTCTTTTATCTTCAGTTCATCTAAGGCTGTGTCTGAAGAAAGTTGTAGTTTGTGTTCTTATTCCTCTTTCTTTCAGTGCTTGTTCACAGCAGGTGTTTGAGTGAAAGAATGTCAGGAACATCATACTATAACCTTTAACATTCTATTAACATTCAGGAAACTGGACATTTCTATGTTCTTGGAATATTACAAATCAACATTCCTAGAATATTTAATTGTTAATCAAAATTAAGTTGAAAGAACGTTTGAGGAACATCATACCTTCTAAAACACGTTCTTCTAACGTCAAGAAAACTGGACATTTTTTACGTTCCCAGAACCAACACTGAATTAGTGAAAAAGGTCTATAAATGTAATTATTAAAACATTTATTCCAGTCATGACAACTCTCTGGATAAATCTTTAGTGTGTCATATTTATATATGACAAGTGAAATATGAATTAAATACTTTGATTGGATGCACAACCTTTGACGTCAACAACAAAAGATATGAGAAGTGAATTTAAAAGCACATATTTATATTGCTAACCTGCTGTCTGCAAAGTCATCACAGCAGACATGCACTCAACAGCTGAGAACGACTGATTCATTCACAAACTCTTTCTTTTACCCTGTTTACTGTCTGCAGGGGGTATTTGGCCTGTATAAAGGGATGGGTGCTCCGCTAGCTGGTGTCACCCCGATGATGGCACTGAATTTCTTTGGCTTTGGGCTGGGAAAGGAACTTCTGCAACGGGACCCCACCGTACCAATCACGTTAGTACAGCAGAGACACGGGACGTTTGTCATTTAAAATGATGTCAAGTCTGTGCTGAATATGTCACATTTAACACACTCAATTTCCATGATGTGTCTGAAGGTACAATTTGTAGTCTTAATAAAAGCTCATGTATGTTCATCTTCATGTAGCTGAAGACAGCAGAAGGTGAACAGATTTGTTTCTCCTCCTCTTTCCCGTGGCTTTATCTCTGTCAGGTACACACAGATCTGCTTGGCAGGGATGCTGGCAGGAGTGTTCACCACTGTGATCGTGGCTCCTGGAGAGAGAATCAAGTGTTTACTTCAGGCAGGGCACATTACTGACACACACACACACACACACACATACACACACACACACACACACACACACACACACACACACACACACACACCTGTATCCATAGTATGGACACCATTATCATGGTAATAAAAAGACTCATGAATGAAGCCTAACCAATTTACTATAGCAACATACTGTATAGCTCACTCGACTTTCATTAAGAAAAGCACAAGACTATAAGAGAAAAAAACTGTTCTTGAGAACCAAAACACTTTAAATTTAGGTAACATAAGTAACCGAGTCGCTCCCTTTCGAGCGGTCACTCGTATTCACATCACATCGAACCAATCCTTTCACGCCGTGATTTGTTCAAGCCGAACGACATGTTCAATGGCCCCGAGGGCAGAAGGGCTAATGCGTGCCCTGAAGAGGGTTCAGAGATTGGTAGGAACCTCTAAGAGTAATGGTGGGCCGGGCTCTTTCAGAGGCCAGCTCCAACTATACAGAGAGGATATGTGCCTGTAGTGCAGGGACTTCCAGTTATAAAATCTGACGAAGATTTTATCTCAGCGTTTCTCAGCGAAGGATTCTCCGCAAAGCGAAGCGAAGCGAAGGATCCTTTCCCCTGGGTACACATGACCCAGGTTCAGTTTGCCCGGCACGTGCGTTTCTCTCAGCGATCGCAGGTTGAGCTGTGCCCATTAGAGGAGGCTTCTGGCTAGCCTGTACAGAGGTCTCGACCTGAGTCCGCCTTGGCAGTTTATGTAGGACACTACTATCGTGTTGTCGGACTAAGACAGGGTAACCTGTCAGGTGTGGTAGGAAGGTTTTGAGGGCCAGCAAAACCACCATAATTTCTAGGCAGTTGATATATATCGCCAATAGACACCGCACTGGACCACGCCTAGGAGGAGGCCATGCCTCTGGTGGAGTGTGCTCTGATGCCAATGGGGCATTGAAGGCCCATTGAAGCGTAAGCTGAAGCGATAGCATCTACTATCCCTCGGGATAATCTTTGCTTCGTGACCAGAAGCCCTTTGGTGCGGCCACCGAAGCTTACGAAGAGCTGTGTCACCTATGCCAGCAAAGCGGGTTGGTTTGTGAGCAAAATGGAGCGAGTAATCTCGTTCTATTATGTTCAGTACCCATTTTGACACGCCAGGGATAGCTCTCCATGCCTTGGCCTGGCTGACTATGGGCTGCATAATTTTGGGGGGCGGAACCCTGCATTTGGGCAGGGTGCCAACACCTGTGGGGTGTGGAAGAGAAAAAGTGCTCTTTTGCCGAGTATTTGTGTTTTTTATTTTGTGTGCTATAACAGCGGCTATCACGCAAGGGTGCGTGAATTTGAACGGACCCATAACCTGCAATTGCAACATCTTCTCCAACAGCCGGAACTGAACAGGGTGTTTGGAGGAACACTCTGGGCTTTTTGGAGGGTTGTCCGGCCACAGCGAGACTTAACCCTACCCTCTTCCTGTATGGATGATCAGGACTGCTTCAGTGTCTCAGGGTCCAGCATTATCCTAGGCCATTATCCTTCGCTGGCTCGTTTGCTAGCCGCTGTTCCGCTGCTGGGCTCTGTTTCGTCGGCGAGGAAGGCTCTCAGGAGTTTCTGCGAAGTCCGAAGATCGTCGCTGAAGGAGATTAAATCTGAATCATATGGCGAAATGAGCTGCTTTTATAGGCAGGTGCCCCGCCCCTTCTGGCGGGCTCTGCACTCGGGTCGGCAGGCTGTGCAACGATTGGTTCGCGCCGTTATGCCACTCCACCACAGGTTTGTGCAGTTCCCACTGACCAGCCAATAGCGTGCATGTAGATCAGTGCATGGCTGTGCAGTAGCACTGTGTTATTTTATAAAAGGCTTCAGTAATTGGAGAATAGGAGTTTTCCCAGACGCAATACAAGTCACCGTTCGAAAGGGAACAGCCTTTATTAAACTCAGATACTCAGGAAAACACTAGAATTAACTCCGGAGACATAAACCACACATGAACGAGAACTGACAAGCAGTGTGTCACGTTTTGTCTGTGTTTTGGTGTCATGTTCAAGGACTAGTTTGATTCTCTTTGTTTCCTGTGTTCCCGTTGTCCCTGGTTGTCATGGTAATTCATTGTTTGATTGATTAGAGTACACCTGCCCACATTAGTTCTGTTGTTCATCTGTAAATAATGCCCTCTGTTTCAGTTTGTGTTATACACGCTGTTATGTTTCTCTTCTTCTGTTTGGATTACTGTTATGTTTGGATAATGCTATCTTGTTTTTGTTAAATAAACTTTTAAGATCCTCTACTCCTCGTCCTCATCATCATCATCATCTGTCCGTGACACAATGACTAAAACACAGGAGTATACATATACACACACACGATACAAATAAAGGAAACTAGATAGAGGAACAAGTGTACATAATCAATTCATCAAAGAGTAACTGTTGAAACACACTAGGGAGAAATAATGAGTACCAAGGAAACTAAACTGAGTGGGGAAACAGGAACTAAAGGAAACTGGGCAACATTCTAAACCAAACAAAACCGTTACAGAAACGTGATCAGTAAATTTAGTTAAATTTACATAATGTCTGGAAATCACATTGGGCCTAGTCACAAGAGGGAACATTTATAAATCCCTTGAAATTCAAAACAAAGTAGAAAAACAAATTCTTTACAGTACAAGTACAATTTTGTATTTATTTGACGATTGCATGTGTGTTTTAGACCCAGTCCTCAGCCTGTCAGCTGAAGTACACTGGACCAGTGGATTGTGGACTCAGACTTTATAAGGAAAAGGGAATTTGCAGTGTCTACAAGGGCACTGTTCTTACTCTAATCAGAGGTGTGTGTGTGTGTATACTGTACTGCACTGTATGTGTGTGTTCTTCAGATGACATCATTTAGTCCCTGACCTGTAAACTAAGATTAACAGGTGTCCTCTATGGATGCTGCACAGTGACACACACTTGGCGAACCAGTTTGTCATGCCATAGCCGTTACTATGTTGTGTATTTGATCAGAATAGCAACACTTACAAAAAAATAAAGTATACTTCAAGTTCATTTTAATTTAGTACGTATACTAATATCAAGGTACTAGTTGTAAACTTGTAAGTGTAATATTTCAATACTAATTGTGACAAAATTTGCCCTCTTTTTTTCAAGTATACTTAACAGTAGTAAACTTTGAGTACACAACTAATTTGCAACTACGTTTTTTGTTTTTACTGTTACTGTATTCAATTCAATTCACATTTATTTGAATAGCGCTTTTCACAATACACATCGTTTCAAAGCAGCTTTACAGAAAATGCATGAGTCCACATTATAATTTAGAGTGATCTGTTATCAGAGATGACTTTCTTAGTTATGTATTTCAGAAATGTACATATACAAATCACACAGTTAGCTAATAATGTATTCATTTAAACAATATAATAATTTAAGTCAGAAACAATGTAATAATTTAAGTCAGAAACAATATAATAATTTAAGTCAGAAATAATGTAATAATTTAAGTCAGAAACAATATAATAATTTAAGTCAGAAACAATGTAATAATTTAAGGCAGAAACAATACATCATGAGATTGAGTACAAGTACAGGCCAAATATCTTTTCTGTCAGTATAGGTGAAGTATACTTAAGTGTAATTTTCTGAGTATATTCTGAGAAGTACAAAATAGATTGAAAGTATACTTTCTTATTTTTTAGTTTTAAAAGAATTATACTAAAAGCACACTTGAATAAACTTATTATTGTAAGGGAATTGTTAATCTGCCTTAAGGACCACATTTTATGAAGATGATTGTGATAAACACTAACTTATTTTTCTTTTTGATTTATTTAGATGTGCCCTCAAATGGTATATACTTTCTAACATATGACTTCTTAAAACACTACCTGACCCCTGATGGAGAGAGGTAAGAGTCAGTTTGTTGTTCTGGCTATAAATAATATCTAGATTTATAACTAATATTCTCAGATTTCCCCCAGTGTTCATCATCTCAGCACGTCCAGAGTTCTTCTCGCGGGGGGGATTGCTGGCATGGTAAACTGGCTGATCGCTCTGCCTGCAGATGTGCTGAAGTCAAACTATCAAACCGGTACACAACAAACATTTCTTCTGAATATGTCAATGTCAGAGTTGGGAGGGTCACTTTAAAAATGTAATCCGTTACAGTTACAAATGACTTAATCCAAGCACCACAATATGGAAGTACTGTAATCTGATTACTTTTGGATTCCTTCAAGGTCACATATGAAAATAAAGTCAAGTAAAAAGCAGTATTTAGGAGAACGATTGCCATGCACCAGTAGCGGATCACGCGAGTATCAGCTGTCACTCAGAGAGATGCGGATCAGTTCTAACATCAACCGGATCTACTGTTAAAAATTAACCTTTGATTTTCTCTGATTTACATATCCGCACCCAATCAACACATAACAATGATTATAATTCTCAGTGTTAAGCGTAAAAATACGGTAACATATTACACTGAAGTAGGATGCTTTTAAATGAACATTTAGTTATATAAAGTAAAAGTTCTTCTTTGGCCAAATTGCATTTCCTTTATAGCCTAAACACAGGCTTTGTTTAACTAACAACAGTTACTGTTGTCTTACACTGGAACCAGCTGGCCATTCTCCTCTGACCTCTGACCTCAAGGCGCTTTCTCCCACAGAATGCAGATCACTGGATATTTACTCTTCTTCAGACCATTCTCTGTTAAACTAGAGATGGTTGTGTGTGAAAATCCCAGTAGATCAGCAGTTTCTGGAATACAACAAACATGCCACGTTCAAAGTCCCTGAAATCTCCCTCCTTCCTCGTTCTGATGCTCAGTTTGAGCTTCAGCAGATCGTCTCCATCATCTCTACATGCCTGAAGCATTGAGGCGCTGCCACGTGAATATATACGTGATTAGATATTTGCATTAACAGCAGATGTACAGGTGTACTGTACCTAATAAAGTGGCGGTGAGTGTAGAGATAAATGCATAATAATAAATGATGTTACCCTTAATTAATTAGCAAGAATGCGGTTTTGCACATATATACTTTTTTTTAGAATTGCTCAATAATGGAATTTAGTTAATTGGTAACCAATTGCAACATTAATAGAACTTTTATTTTACGTTTTGGTGAGACATTTAAAAATATATATATACAGTATATACATACATAAATTTGTCTTTATTTAAAGGTTACATTTTTGTGAATACTTTGAATGGAAGAATTTTTTAAGTCCGGTTTGCTCATAATTACCAAGGGTGCCAATATCAGAGCTTTAAATGTGGACACTGTCCTGCGGTCTCTGTCCCACAGCCACAGACGGGCGTTACCAGGGTTTAGGAGACGTGCTGAGAACACTGTTACGGGAAGAAGGAGCTCGCGCTCTCTACAAAGGCTTAAGCGCAGTCATGTTACGAGCATTTCCAGCTAATGCGGTGAGAAAACACACTCATGCAAAACATTTGACAATATCAGCACTTCATTTGGAGTTGTAGAAAATGGTTGGTGAGACGATTCGAATTTTATGGATTTCTGAATAAACAGATCTCAGTTGTTCTCAGTGGAGATAAAAACAATAACATAGAGAGGAATATGCTGCCTTAACAGGCTTCATTTATTGAAGACCAGTTACAACAGACTGGGCATCTGACCAGCCAGAGTCTCAGAAAGGAGGAGTTTAGAGAGACCGAACCTTTATGGAAGAAGAGAGGTGATGCTGCAATGCATATTCACCGTTTTCAGTCATGTGACTGGTGTGGAGAGGGCAAAACATCCACAGAACTGCAGCCTGTCAAAAAGCCTGTCAATTTTTCATCTCTAAAGAAGAAAAACAAAAATGTCTATAAAGTTCAAGCTTTGGGCACTTGTGATGTATATACAGAACCTGCTTCTGCATTTCAATCACTAAAGACAGCGGGACGTTCCAGTGCTTAAACTGCCTTAATGTACTAAAACATTGAGTTTAAAAGATTCAGTCCACACCTTATTGACGACAGTCGAGCAGAATATGAACACAATGTGCCAAATGGTTAAGCTTTTTTCTTTATAATAGTTTTCTATGGAAAACAAATGTAACATTTAATTTCCAGGTTCATCTGGTTACCTGTACATATTCAATCAATAAGGTGTATATTGAATTTGGCCTTTTCATATGACTTTCTTACTACATTAGTACTTAGTACAAACGTGGTAAAAGTGGCTGGCGGGCAGTGGCTTGACGTCACGTGAAAACTATGAATTATGAGAAAATTAAAGTGTATTTTGACATTGGATGTATGTACATAAACCTATTGTAGGAAACCTTTAAAATAGCATGATAGGGGTCAGATGATCATTGTAGGCAGAAATCCTGACCTTTCACAAACATTTTCTCACAACTCTGCATTTTGTAATGGGTCAGTGATACATTTTCAATTTTACAATTGTTATTCGAGGGACACAGAATGCTAAAATGAGTGTTGATATGTTCTGAAATGTTCTGCTTTTAATAGTGTTATGCTCTGTGTGTTTATCCTGTTTTTAGGCTTGTTTTCTAGGTTTTGAGGTTGCGTTAAAGTGCCTAAACTACATTGCTCCAGACTGGTGACTTCACAATGACAACTGACGAGGGTTATTTTAATTATTTAAATACATTGTTTTTTATGTAGCATGTTTTCTGACAGCCTTAAGGGGCAGAAAGACAAATGCACATTGGTTTATCTTTTCCTTGCCATGAATTTAGAACAGATGACAGATGTTGTGCCTTTACAGTCAAGTGTCTTATATTTCTAAGATGCTCTCTTACAGTATGTCATGCCTATTACTTGAATGTATGTATATATCATGAATGTTATCTTATTATGTAAATTATTTGCAATTTAATAATAACAATACTGTTTAATTTACAACTGACAGTGTTTGAATTGACTGGATGTTTAAAATTGGTTTTTGCATTAAAACCATGCAATCTCACATGAGATTAATTTCTACTTGTATGTGTAAAAATAAAATGAATTCTATAGACCTATTACTTAATGTCCAAACCACAATCTTTGCACACAACAAACATTCACACTTATATGGTAGTTAGTTGGCCACCTTACAAACAAGTGAAGAGCATCTGCATGTAATCAATCCTTTATAGTCATTGTGCCTTGATCATATAATTAATTAAAAATAAAGAACTGAAATGAAAAGCACAGGTATTCAGACTGTTAACTCAGTGGACCCTGTCTTGCACCCAGCGCAATTGACTTTGTACACCGACGCATGCATCATTCCTATTTTGCACCCGACGCACAGCGGACTTTTCCCTCCACAGACGCACGTCGGTAAATTAGGGAATGAACTTGCGCTCCCGGGGGCGATTCAGCGAAAAGAGGAGGCGTGTTCCGGCACAAACGTTCCCTGGTGCTATTTTGCAGGTTTAGAAAACAATTCTAGGTTTAGAAAACAATGCATGTTATTCATATGCTATTTTGAGGGCTCATGCTTGGCCATAATCAATGTAGCGTGTGCACAACACATACACTTTGATTCTCTCATCTACACAGAAGCAGCAGTTCCCATTTCTGCAAATCATACATTATTACAAGTAAAAATATGAACACACGAGGGAAATCATTGTTGTGTCCATGAAAATGTGAAAAAATAGGCATAAATCTAGCTTACACATTTACCCAAAGTATTATAAGCCTGTTTAACCGAAGTAATTTGGGTGTGTTTCTCCATCCCCAATGTCACTTCTCTGTGTTTTCGGCCCTGACGAGAACGTCGGTCTCCTCGGCTGTGAACCGCTCCTGGCGCGCGCCTGTCAAATCCGCTGTTATAATAGCAATCCGCCATGGAACAAGTGCGCCTGCTCTTAAAGGGAATGTGAGATGTCGCTCTGATTGGTTTATTTCACATTACGCCCAAACCACACCTATGAGTAATGAAGCTACTTCAGACCAACCCATTTTAGATTTGCCGAGATCCGCCCACAAAGTTACTTGCGTTTCGCGTTTGATACTTGCCTTTCAGATCGTTAAAATAGGGCCCAGTACTTGTTTGAAGCCCCTTTGGCAGTGACTACAGCCTCAAGTCTGTTTGGGTGTGATGAACAAGCCTTGCACACCTGGAGTTCTGAATGAATTCCATTCAGAACTCCAGGAGAGGCTGCTGCCATGAGCCCCAGAAGCCTGCGACATATGCCCACCGCTACATGATGGCCGAGCCTGAAATGGGCCAAGCACGCATGGAGACTGGAAACTCAAGCAGGGGCCAGACGGGCCTGCATCGAGAGAGAGTCGAGTTGGACACCCAGGAAAGTGGTCTGCTGAGAAGGAGTTAAGACACTCTTCTGAGCATTCAACCTGAGACCAAGAGACCGGAGGTGGTGGAGAAGGACGTCCCTGTGACGACACACCAACTCTTTGGAATGAGCCAGTCGTCTAGATAATTTAGCACACGGATGCCCTGGAGCCTCAAAGGGCCAGAGCTGCATCCATGTACTTGGAGAACGTCCGCGGAGCCGGGGCTAGACCAAAAGGAAGGACCCGATACTGATATGCCTTTCCCCCAAAGGCGAACCGGAGGAACTTCCTGTGCCGTGGAATGACCTGGATGTGGAAATAGGCGTCCTTCAGGTCTACGGTGACGAACCAGTCCCCTGTTCGAATCTGCGGCAGGATAGTTTTCAACGTCAGCATCTTGAACTTCCCTTTGTAAAGGGAAAAATTCAGGCGACGCAGTCCAATATGGGGCGCAGACCCCGTCCTTCTTTGGGATGAGGAAGTGCGGCTGAAGAAACCGTGGTCCAAGTCTGAAGGAGGAACCTTCTCTATCGCTCCCTTCAGGAGGAGGGACGTTACATTTTGCTGTTTGTGACAGTGGGGTGAACCCCATCGAAGCAAGGAGGGTTGCGGCGGAACTGGAGTATGTATACGAATTGGATTGTGCGGAGAACCCAGCGCGACACACCTGGCAGAAGTCTCCACGCTGCTAGGTGATGAGACAAGGGCTGCGCGGGAATGGGCCCTTGTAGGGGCCTCACTGCCAGAATCTCTGAGTGACTGCCAGCGTTTAGAGGTGGTGGGCACAGAGCTAAAACGAAGGAGGGCCTGAGGCGTCCTTTGACTGTGAAGATTGGCCCACAGGTATCACCGAGGTCTCTCTCATTCCGGGGTCTAGCATAGGGGCTGGAGCATTCGACACGAGGACAAAGCCAGATGCGTCTCCTTCCGTGGGTGAAACAGCTCAAGCGAGAAGATGCATTGAGGGGAGATAGCCTTGAGTGTCCCATCCTTCAATACAGGAAGATGGTTTTGGCAGGCTGACTCTGCATCCCCAAGCGGGGGGTATGACAGATTTTGATCCGGAGAGCATCTCGAGGGGAAACAGATACGCTTCAGCAGTCTGTCCCTCCCTTCTGAGATGGGGGAAGCTCTCCGTTTCCTGACACATGGATCAAAAATGCCCCTGCGAAGCTGAAGCAGCGGGTTTTGTTGGCTGCCATAGGTCTACGGTGGCGCTGACGGGGCATCGGACGGCCAAGACCTCCCCAGACCGTGCAAGGTGGGAGATGTCTCAGCTAGTCACTCCTTCTAGGGCCTCTTTCTGGTGTGCGAAGCGGTCTCTAGGCGCTGGGGAAGGAGTAGGAGGATCACAGGCCCTCCTAGGCATAAACTGCTTAAAGGCAGCCGACTGCATCCTAGCAGTTCAGAATTTGTCATTTGTCTCTGACCGCTTTCCATTTCCTTGAGGGCTTCCACTGGTAGGCCTGGAGAATTGCCATGGTATGGAGCGCCATACCTGCTTGCCAGCCGCCGTGTAAGATTTTCCCACGAGGGCGTACGTGGTCCTGCAGGGCTTCGACGGAAGAAGAGGGCGAGACTTCCAGGAAGAAGTGGATGAAGGCGAAAGGTGTGTGAACAACGTGTCCTCAACCACTGGAATGCACATGTAGCCCTGCTCCACAGAACCAACCAGGTTGATGAAGTCAACGGCAGCAGCGTTAGTCAGCCGCACGGAGAAAGGCTGCTTCCAGGGCCTAGAAATCTCACAGTGAAGATCGCTGAAAAATGGGAAAATCACTTTTCTTCTAAAGTGTCATGAAGAGGATTGACCACTCAGAAAACGTTTGTCGAGCTTGGAGGACTGAGAATCACGAGGCTCGTCCGGCCATTCAATGCTAACACATCCACGAGCTCGGTGTAGGCCGCAGAGGGCCGCGCTTCCTGGCCGCTGGGCGGGAGAGCGTCGGCCGTGGACCCAAAATCCTCCGAATCAGACGCCGCGTTGAATAAAACATCCTCCAGTCCAAAGGAGAAGACGTTGCGTGCCTCTGGACTGGGGCATAAATAGTCGTGAAGAAACTCCACCAGAGAATCGGCACGGTGTGCGCACCCGGGCGAGAGAGAGTGAGAGAGGGAATAGCAGGCCTGCTCACTTTCTAACGCCTCAAGCTCGACGTCTGATCCCCAGGCCTCGGCTTCATGAAGGCCTCGTCATTAACAGCAGCGCGGCGGGGTAGAGCGGACTGGATATCTTTATCAAAGCAGGCAAGCTTAGCGCGGAGAGTTTTTAGTCTAAAATTCTCACAAGACTTGTAGCTAGAAGCGCCAAAATAGCCTCTCGAGCATGTGCTATGCCAAGACATTTTACACACTTACCGTGCGGGTCGTCACTTGCAATGAAGCGAGAGCACTGAGGCTGGCAGCGACGCAAATCCATAGTGCTTCACCGAGAGGAGAACGAAGTTCCACAGAGTGCGGTCGCTGAAGCACAAGACAGAACCGAATTCCGAAGAAAAGTGAACTAGTTCACGGGCCAGAGGAATGCTTCTTTTGAAGAAGAAAATCTGAGGAGCAGATGGCGCGTTCACTATATAAAGGGTGAGTGACGTAGCGCTGCTGAGGAGGCGCCCGCGCCATCAGGCCAATTAATTGGCGTGATTCTATACGGGTTCAGACAATCTGCACCGCCCTGGGGGCGTTCCCTTTGCGTCATCGCTACGCAGCGTCGAGTGAACCTACAAGAACCGTCGAGAACAGAACATACAAAACATAAGAGCGTTATTTCAAAGAAACAATATGTCTCTGCCTTATATTTACTCATATTGGAATCAATTGACAAACAATACTGTGTGGAAAAAGGTTTGGCTTATACCTAATCAATTATTTAATTGCAAACAAAGTTAATGAGGTTTCATTCAAAATTATACATAGAATTTACCCAGTTAAACATTACTTTGTGAAAAGTGAAAAAGTGAATCAAATTTTTAAAAGTGAATTTGATTTTAATTGCACTTTTTGCGACAGTTGCCCTGAAACTGTGGTTCATTTATTTTGGCACTGCCCATTTGTAAGAACATTTATGGCCAGTTTGTGTTGTTTTGGAAACATTTACTATTTGGTGTTTTTTGGAGAACTATAGAGACAAGCACAGTCAGGTTTATATAATACATTTTATTATTTTAATGGCAAAATATTCACAAATGTAAATTTTCCAGTAAAAAAGTCTGTTTTACATCATTTAAGAAAGAAATGGAGCTTTATATTGACTCAATTCGATTTTCTATGAAGCAAAAAGCAGTAAAAACTTAGAAAATATGTAAATGTTTCAATGTTTATGTAGATCTAATCCCCTTAGTGTGCAACTCTGTTACGTTTGTTGTATTTTCTTGTATACTGTAGTATTTGTAACATACTCTTCTTTTCTGTACAAATAAATAAAATAAATGCCCTTCAGTAGTCCTGCGACACTATTTTTGTCCTCCTAACCTAATACTAATATGTTAGAATAGATCCCTCAAGGCAAGGAAACCAATAACGACTACAAAACTACACCTCCCACAAACCTCACGGTGGAATCGTGTTTCCGGTTCCGCTGCATTTCTGCGGCCATCGGCTGACGGGACAGAAGAAGGTGGGAAGATTACAACTAACCTTACATTTTACAATAAATCAACCTCACGTAACAATTAACTTTGTAATTACAGAAAATCTCAAACCAATGAACCACACCCATAACTATACTCAGTGCTGTTATCTTGTTTACATTACACGTTTCAGTTTAAAATGAGGAAGTTTCTCATGTTTTGACATCTGTAGCATTCAGCATTCATTTATGTCATATTTTGTCGCTGTGTTTTGTGTATTCGCTATTACTACACACACTATTTCTCAAGATTGTGTAATTAACGGCTGCTCCTGTATTTTTAGTTGGACATATGCTTAAACAGATCTATCCCCAAATGATAACATACCACATCTGAAGCAAAAATACACTCCGCAATTGAACTGCACAGACATGTACATTCCTGACAGACCCTGTCAGCTGTTAAAGTTGTTGTGTTGTGTCAGTCAGTGTGTGTGTGTGTGAATGCTGAGAGATGCCCTTGGAGGTGGCATGGCCCTTCCCACAGTGCCCTCGCCTGGGCTGGAGGGTCTCCAGCAGGGTCATCACGGGGATGGTGGGCTCCTACAGTTACCTTTGGACCAGTGAGGCCAATGTTTCTCCATACTTGTATTTTCAGTAACGTGTGCTATGATCTTAAGGCAGATGTAACTCAATGACTTTCTCTGATTTTGCCTGACACTAGAGTATTTCAACTCTCTGATGGTGCACAACCCGGATGTTTTGCTGGACCTGGTGGATGAGCGTCCTCGGGACACACCACTCATCACACTGTGTAATCATCAGTCCTGCATGGATGACCCACACCTCTGGGGTAGGCCGAGCCTCGGATCGCTGTATTGTAGAGTACACTCGCCTGCAGAAAACTGAGATGCAGTTGTGGTGTTTTTCAGGAGTCCTGAAGCTCCGGCAGCTGTGGAATTTAACAGGATGAGATGGTGTGTGTGAATGAAGGCCGAATCTGAGACTCATGGAAAGGTGTTGTCAGTTCATATCATGTCATGTGGTGCGGTGTGTGTGTGTGTGTGTGTCCAGGGCACCTGCTGCCTCTGATATCTGTTTCACGAGAGAGTTTCACTCCAGCTTCTTCAGCAGAGGGAAGTGTGTGCCTGTTGTTCGAGGTAAACTCATCTAATGACACATTTGATCATTTCTGCAGTCTGCTTTTATTTCCCACACAGGTTTTATACCATTTTTCTTTAATTCGGTATCTTAGTTGATATTACTCTTGTCAAGCTCTTATTTCTGAAAGACGCACAGGCAACAATGCAGATATTTGATTTGAGACTGTGCTGCGCTCATCTCACTCATTTACAGTCATTCGTGGATCATATCGTACGTTAAATATACATATCAATTAGTAGAACACATGTGTGATGTTAAGATCATTGTGCTCGTTTCATTCATTCATTCACTTCACACACACATTATTACAGCAGAGTGACTTTAGACTTGTATAAAGTATAATATTGTGCTGTCCTCTGACCTGCTCTCACAAGAAGTGTCAGATCAATATTTGTATCCTGTTATTCTGTCAAATTCGTTTTTTTGTTTGTTTTGAAGCCATTATCTGCCTTTCCACATAAGCTAGTCTGAAACATTTGACTGTTGTAAAAGCAATATGCCTTGTATTGGAGGCAGGCCCTGTGTTCAGAAGCAGTCGGCTTGGAAGAGATCGTAAAGAGTAAGAGTAAGCTTAATCTTATCAGTGCAATACGATTAGAAGAAGAGTCATTTATCTCTACCTAATTGCTATTAACTGACAGTCAAATATGATAAATCACAAATACATGCTAATAGTACAGTTCTCAGTGCTTTATAAATCCAATTTATACAGAAGATACTCGAGTTGATAAGGGTTTGTAAATGAAACGGCCCAACTGTCCTCTGTTTTGCAGGAGATGGAGTCTATCAGAAAGGAATGGATTTCCTGTTGGAAAAGCGAATCAAGGGGATTGGGTACACATATTTCCAGAGGGTACAGCACTCATATTTTTAACCTTAATATTTGTTTAGTGTACGACTTTCCTAATGTCTTAGGAAATATGGTATGTTTTCTCCTCCCAGGTAAAGTGAACATGACTGGAGACTTCATGAGGATAAAATGGGGTAAGATTTACACTCCTATAACTAGATACCTCTTGTTTCACCCTTATGTTTAGTTAAGTAAATCCTTTTGTTTCTGTACAGGAATTGGACGTTTGATTGCAGAGTGCTCTCTTCACCCAATCATTTTACCCATGTGGCATCTAGGTGAGTTATGCAAGTTCAAGGGCCAGATTTACTAAACCGGGCAAATTAGCGTGAACGCAATTCCACAAATGCGCAGATGGCAGTGGAAAGGTCCTCGATGTACTGACGACGCGCAAATTAAAGAACAGACGCAGTCAAATCATTTACATAATCTACCAAGAGCAGCGCAAGTTAGCGTCGGGACCACGGGTAACACAGGTGAAAATGCAGACTGTGAATCCCAGCTAAAGAAGCCACAGTACATTGAAAAGTTTGTATATATATGTTCTTATAACGTCTTCCTCTGGCGTTCCAAAGAAATTAAAGGAAAACTTCTAAAAATGCATATGTAATAAGGTCAGCCGCAAAAGTAACCCTGTCCACGCCTTTTCAACGCTGATTTTACACTGCGTGTCTTTAGTAAATCCTGACAGTAGTTTAACACCTAAAGAGGGTTGGCTCTGGAGCGAGCTGGTGGTAAATCTGGCCCTCAGTGGCGTAAGTGGCTATCACAGCACATAACTTCATGATGAATATCTGAGCTATTCCTTACTTGTGGACCTTTGTTTTTCAGGTCTGAATGATGTCCTGCCAAATCAAGCTCCTTACATTCCTCGAGTGGGACAGGTAATACACACTTTCCTCGTGCGATGTGTCATATCGCTGATCTTACATTGTCACACAGTTTTGACCGTGAGTGTTCTTCCGTTCTGTACAGCGAATAACCGTTCTCTTGGAAAACCCTTCACTGTCAGACATCTGGTGGACGCGCTAGAGCTGAAAACACCAGTCCGGTAGGTGGTCATGTGACAGTGAGATGTGAGTGATGTGTGTGTCAAACTGATAGGCTTGCACATTGGTTTCCTTACAGATGGAAATGCGGAAAACCGTGACAGACTTTGTTCAAGGGGAATTTCTCGGTTTGAAAGCCCAGGCTGAAGCTCTTCATCACAGGATACAGAACTGCACATAACGGCGAGGAACTCTTCTCAGGAGACATCACCCTTCAGCTAACCCTGGCCTTACACCTCTAGAGCATAGACACAGAGCAGAGGATACACACCAAGAGGTGCACGGCATCTTTGTAAGGAGTGTTATATCCGTGATGAAGAGGCATGAGAGCTGAATGAGTGGATGTGTGTGTGGACAGTCAGATATGAGCTGAAGGAATGCAGGGATCTTTTGTTGTTGTGACTCAAGCCATGTTCAAGACCTCAGGACACACACAGTGTGTGACCGCCTGGAAATGCCTTTAGACTGCGGAGCACAATATGTTGCATCCTCCCACAGTCGTTGATTTCTACTTAATTCTACACAATACTTTACCCTTCAGAAAACTTAGAGTGATGAAAGTAGCTCTTTTACTAGTAATGCATGTCTGTGAGTCATTTGTATTAAATTTCTTGAATATCTGAACATGTTAAATTTGTTTGCATGCTCATTTGTCATAGCTGGATCAGTTATTGTGATGACAGACATATTAACAATGTTAAGTTCTTGATTTACTGTGGGAATGCTGAAGGATTTAATGACAGATTGAGAATTTCGAGATGACCGTAATAGCCGTTAAGAGTTTTAATATTTGGTGCAGTATTTGACTGTACATGCTCTGTAAATACATAATTCTGACTGTGAACACAGAAGTGTACTGAATTATTTCACAATGCACTTATGCATCTTATTTGCCTAAATCATGATGGAATGAGAGTTGATCAGAAGCATGTGAAAGTTGATCATATTTTGTTAAATACATTTAGGTATAAATAGACTTTTGATATTGTTCAAAATATAAAGAAAAAAGTAAAATAAAAAGATTAAACTGGCTATACTGTCATTTTTATTATCATGTGTTTAAGGTGTTTTCCTATGACGACTTCTCAGTCTTAATGAAAGGTGATAAATGTGACTGGACTAAAGATGTTCACATTTGTTTGTATAGCGCTTTTCATAATACACATCATTTCAAAGCAGCTTTACAGAAAATGCATGAGTCCACATTACAGTTTAAAGTGATGTGTTATCAGAGGCATTGATATTATTATTATTATTTCTTTGTGACGCAGGAGCGCTGTGTCCTTTTTAAATGAAATGTGTCTGGCTTCCGGTTTCATCAGTGAAGGTTTCATGAAGTCTCACACATTCCCAGGAAAATATCTTACTTCTGTGTTGCAGAATAAGAAATATACTATATTATGTTATTATTATATATTATATAGAGTATTGTTTTCAAATCATCTGAATGCTGAAAATATGTAAGTGTGCAGGTCATTGAACTCAAAATGAGAGAACTGATAAAATCCATAAATGTCATATTAAAAAATATATAGAATCTCAAAACAACATACAGACAGTAACAAATAACATCAAAAAGAAACAGATATGTTAAAAGGAGAAGGAGGAATAAATTGGACAATACGCTGAGTTTGGGACAAGGCATGATGCTGAAATTATATGACAGATATGATAAGGTAGCCTACATGTATGACAATATTCTATTTTTTTTTTTGGTTATTATTCTATAGATAAGTTTATACAAATGTAAGTCATTACACTGGAAAATAATAACATAATACACGCTATTTGTTCATCAAAGTGGTGCTGTTGTTGAGGGTAATGGTTAATAGCTGCTATAACACAGTATAGCAAGTGCTCTTTTAGTTATAAGAGTTCAAAATCCTGAAATAACACTTTGAATGAATTTTATCTAACCTTATTAAATATGTATGTCATCTTTAATGTTAAAATCTTAAATTTACTCAGCCAATTCATGGATTTCACCGGTCCCTTTCCACAGGTGTATTAATCAAGCACAAAGAGTCTGCATTCATAATCTAGGTGCTTGATTTTATACACCTGTGGAAAGGGACCGGATGAAACCCATGAATTGTGTCATTTTATTCTAATTCGTTACCAATTAAATCTGCATCAACCAAAGCCATTTTTACACAGCAGCGCCTACACTTAATAGGCTACTCGGTATATTCATGGAATTAAACTCAGAATATTGTCTAAAACAATAGTTTTGACTGCTGCATATTTACACTGTAGTGAAGCACAGACAGACCAGCATCAGTTTCAATGTAAATGTATTCGCTTGCATAATTTTAAAGAAAAATTTTTTCTCTTAAAAAAAAAAAAAAAAAAAAAACTCACGTGACTTTGCCTCAACAAATCTGTGACTGAATAACCAGCGGACCAATCTTATATTTCAAAATGTGAAATATTGTCTTTTGAATATTGAATTAATTATTTGGCCATAAAAGTGTCTTTCAGTTTAAATATGGTTCTTACAGAAATTAATTTAAATCCTATTAAAGACGTGATAAAAAATAAGTTAAATTCTTGGCTGGCGAGAGATTTGTCTCTCCCTGGTCAGGTTTTTAATCAAAATGTGTTGTTTATTTCCTTGTTTCCTTATTTCCACAGGAATTCTTCTACCGATTTCCTGCGTTCATCATGCAAGACTGTTTAAAATATTCCTAGTTTTAGTGTGTTGTTACGACTGTCACATTCACCGTCTGTCATCGTCCTGTCTGCACTACACTTCCCAGCATCCCTCGTGTCTTCACACCTGAACTCACTCCCTCATTACACACCTGTTCATCGTCTTCATCATCTGTGTCACCTGTCCTCACCTCGTTAGTGTTCTTTGGTATCTGTATTTAGTTTCCCTCTGTTCAGTCAGTCCTTGTCGGTTCTACTTAGTTCATAGTGTGTGTTATCCTGCCTGTCATCCTGCCTGTATGTACCTTTGAGTAAGATTTAAGTAAATCATTTATATTGAAGCTTTTGGACTTTGAGTCTCCTTCAACCCGCACCACACACCCGTGACAGAAGAACCGACCAAGTAATGGATGAACACCTCAGTTTCATCCTTCTGGCTCAGGAGGACCAAGATCTCCGTAGTTTCTCCACTAAGTTTTGGCAGCTCGCCCTCATAAGCTCTTTGAAGGACGAAACCCTCAGCAACCTGTTCTGGATCGGGGCCACTTTCCATCGTCCTCTCAACCTCCCAGACACCACCGGACTGAGTTGGAAGGAGACGGTAATCCGGTGTCTGGAGAGTGTTGCGCCCCGGTCCAGAACGCCACCCAACCCTGTACTTCACGCCAGTCCAGTCGAGCTTGCACTTCACGTCAGTCCCGTCGAGCCTGCACTTCACGCCAGTCCAGCCGAGTCCGCACTTCACGTCAAATCTGCCGAGACCAAGGCAGTATGCGTCGTGCCCGCCGCCCCTGAGACTGTGAGCGTCATGCCTGCCGCGCCTGAGACAGTGAGCGTCATACCCGCAAAGTCCTCTTCACCGCTGGTCACGTCCAGCACAGAGCCTTCTTCTCCGCTGGTTCCATCCAAGGGGGGAGTAATGTCACATTCACCGTCTGTCATCGTCCTGTCTGCACTACACTTCCCAGCATCCCTCGTGTCTTCACACCTGAACTCACTCCCTCATTACACACCTGTTCATCGTCTTCATCATCTGTGTCACCTGTCCTCACCTTGTTAGTGTTCTTTGGTATCTGTATTTAGTTTCCCTCTGTTCAGTCAGTCCTGGTCGGTTCTACTTAGTTCATAGTGTGTTATCCTGCCTGTCATCCTGCCTGTATGTACCTTTTGAGTAAGATTTAAGTAAATCATTTATATTGAAGCTTTTGGACTTTGAGTCTCCTTCAACCTGCACCACACACCCGTGACAACGACACGCTACAAAAAGGATGATCTAAGAAATAAGATTAGTGATGGGGGTCTGAGTTGTTGACCATGTGTTAAAAGTAAATTGGTTAAAAAGTTTAATAAAAAAACAGACTCCAAAGGAAATATGTTTTATTTATAAAATGGATTTTGGGGCTTCATTAAAAGAGTATAATATTGTATCTGACACCATTCCTAATGGTATAAAAACTCTGTTGAAAGGAGAGCAAATCTGTAATCCTATTTGTAACACTCTATTTCAATTGAAGGAATTTAGATTACTGTTGATAATTCAATAACCACTTTGGACCAATCATATCAACAGAAAATATATTCCAGCATCTTTTAAATGGATGGTGTTATGTGAACTGGAATTTGGTCTGGTCTCTATCACACAAATATAAAGAAACACCAAAAATAAAAGAAGTCACGTTTCAAATATTGCATAGATGTTACCCTTGTAATATTGTTCTCAATACATGCATTCAATATATATATACATATACATGTATATATATATATATATTATAGGCTATATATATATATATCCGACACCATATATAACACTATATATATATCTGTGATATAGAAAAGACAATTGTACATCTTTCTTGTGTTTGTGTTCAAGCTTTTTGGAACAAGTTTTACAAAAAAATAAATGTCAGAATATGTATAAACACTTTTAATATTATTTTTCTTTATCCCAACTCAAATTCTCGTATTCAGTACATTGTTCATCTTTTTATACTTGCCATTTTTATAGCCTACACAAATGCAATTTTTATGTGTAAGAACCTGCTAACGTAGGCTACTGTCAATTGTTCTGGTAGACTATAATTCATGTTTTGTCTTTGATGGGCATGAAAAACAAAAAAAAATCTTTGAAAAGTCAAACATTACTTTCAGTGTTTATCCTTGTATAACTTTTTTTCACACTCTGGCATTTTATTTATTGTATTTGTATTATTTTTTATGTCTTATTTTCAACTGTTCTTGATGTCGTATACTTGTTACAGTTTAATGTAAGTATTTTGGCATTAATAAAAAAGAAAGAAAAAAAATAGAAAAGAAATGAGAAGGGAAGAATTGATGACGACACGGTTTGATCTTTGGTTAACCAATCAGCGGAAGGGAACGTCACTGCTCAGGCCGCTGAAGATGGCCGCGTGTGACGTCACAGCTCATCGCGCTCAAGATGGCCGCTTCGAGGACGGGCTCCGGGAACACTAGGATGATTTTATATCTGTTTTTCTGCGTGTTCGCAGCAGCGAAGAGGATGAGCAAGTGCCTCTGGTCGCATGGGCGAGTGCGGGTAAAGGACTGATATTATGTGACATTAGTAATGGAGAATTGATGGCGATAGTTAGCTTTGGCAGTGTGCTAGCTGAATGACACGGTCGCTGTCCAGTACTGAAACACGTCTGAGCAAACAAGATGTCTTAATTCTCGAATAAACGCCACATATTGAGTAATCTAACTCATATTTATCAACAGACGTTATCGTGTTTACATTAGTGTCAAGCAATGATGACTGTCTCAAACCCAGTAACCTGTCAAGACAACCTTTGACCGTCATTGATGTCTAGATAAGCATATGTTATCATTGGCCTGAAGCCGATTTTTGCGTTGTTTGTAAAAGTTCTTATCATGACTGTAATTTTATGGGTTCGTCTTTTCTTCTAATGTGTTGTGCGTGTGCAGGTTCGTCTTGTCTCCTGTGAATGCTCCATCATCAGGCCACACTGTGTCTGTGGATGAGCTGGAGTCATTCCTGAACCGAGCTCTGAGCACTTCACCTCATAATCTC
Source organism: Leuciscus waleckii (assembly GCA_900092035.1). Classification (NCBI taxonomy): domain Eukaryota; kingdom Metazoa; phylum Chordata; class Actinopteri; order Cypriniformes; family Leuciscidae; genus Leuciscus; species Leuciscus waleckii. The sequence goes on along the minus strand of FLSR01000233.1, from coordinate 18,395 downwards.
CTGCTCTTCCTGCAGGATAAAGTACTTCACACAGCACACACTTTTATATCTATTCGTTTATATTTCCAAACATTTCTTCTGCAAATATAATAATAATCCAGTGATGATTGAATAAGGAGTCCTTTAGCAGATGTCTGTTACAACACTATGTCATTGTTTTGCCACATGTTTATAAAGGACCAAACAAAACCAGAACAACAAAAAAGATTACTATATCACACATGATAGATATACATTTCTAAACGCTTTACCATGAGAAACATTGTCAGAAGAAGACAATGAATTCATGTTCAGTTTTAATAAAGACAACAATCTGAAGTGATTTATTGGTTCTTTCTATTGTGAAGTGTATAACTCAAATGACACATGAACCCATTGTTGCTTAATCAGCCACTGGCATTAGGCTGGCTCAGGCAGTGTCCATCTTACGGTTTGAATTCCCTCTGTTTCATTCAGTTGAGTGTTGATGACTTCACAATGTACGGAGGAGATTCGGGAACAAACAGGATAGTGTCTTCCAAAACTGGAGGTATGCTGATGTGTTTTCCATCTGTCACTGCTTTTGATATTTATAACTGCTTATGATTTTGACTTCAGTTAACTGAATGGAGGTTGTTTTTGTAAGTGCTATCAACTGAGATTAGTGTCAGGCAATATAATTCTTCAAAAATGTATTAGGAAACTAAATACTAATGTTTTGTGAAGCCAAGATATACTCTTTAGAATACATCAGTGTATTATTTCAGATAAAATCACCTGGAAAAGTGCTTGTTATCCCAAACACTGATGTTCTGTTGGTGTCCCCAGGCGTCTCTGCTGTCCTCCTCCTCCTTATGGCTGCCGTGTGTGTCGTCGTCCGCCACTGCTCTGGTCTCTACACTGCTCCAGAACCAGATCGAAGCGGCTCCTCTCTACATGAACCCGGACACGCTTGCTCAACTCCGACTCAACGCGTCTGTGGCGGCCTTGCTGGTGTTCCGCCTCCCTTACAGCAGCGGGTGAGACCATCTCCTCCAGTTCAGCTAACTCTGATTCGTTTTTTTAAACATTATATGGAACAAATCATTATGCAGTGGGAAACATTTCAAACATTACTGTTACACTATCACATGACCTTATCCATGCAAGTAGTAAGTGCCTTTCAGTTCTCATCTCCAAAAAATAGTAATTTTACATATTTAGTTAAGTGCAGGGTAATTTCACTACAGTGGGTCATGCTGTGGGAATGCTGAAATAGCTGAAGAAATATGTGAAATATGATGATACTGTATAAACAGATTTCTCTACCCCTAGTGGTGGAAGAAAAAAATCCATGCATCGCGATTCTCTCTCCAACGATCCTGGATCGATTTTGATCATTTCAGAACCGATTCTGAGCTTATTTTTAACTGCAGATGCACAAAGACATGTGTGCTTTAGAAACACCCGTATTCTGCGTGCTTCCATTTCCACACACACTCTCTCTCTCACACACACACACACACACACACGCGCGCGCACACACACACACACTATTGTATACTGTACATTTTGAAATGTGTAGTGTCATCAGGGTATTTCATGATTATAGAAAATGTGTTTACTATGCACATTACACAAATGTTAGAGTGGTACAATAGTAAAAGTATGCAATTCTGAACACAACCATTTGCAGGATGAGCATTTTTTTGATGAAAACAGTGAAAAAAGACAAAAATCCCTTACATTTTGGACTCCTGATATTCTGAGGACTGTTATTTGTCTTTTTCTTGCAGGGCTGATATGATGTCTACTAAAGAAGTGCTCAGTGGAAACGGTACGTGTAGTATTCAAACACCACTCCAAACCATCCTCCTTGTGCTCCAACAATTATTATTAAATTATGCAAATGAATGTGATTGTGTTGTTTGTTGTAGATGAGGTGATGGGTCAGGTGCTGAGCATCATGAAGGCTCAGTCTGTGCCGTATACTGCAGTGTTCACTGCGCTGGGAGCCTCGAGGGTGAGACACACACACACACACACACACACCTTCAGCTAGAGCTGGGCAGTACGACCAAAATCTGGCATTAGAATACGAGTCATTTTAAATGACGGCAACAGAATACAATGCAATATTGTTAATTTGAATGGAAATTCAACCGAAAATGGTTTATATATGTTAAATAACCAATGTGGTAAATTAAATAATGTTTAATTAAATACTTTTCGAATGAAAGGTACTTTCATTTGATTTTTATTATTATTATTATTATTATTATATAAAACTTAATGGACGCAAACAAAAACTGTAAAGCTGTAGAGGGGTACGCTAACAAACTCACACCGGGGTACGAGAGGTGACAGAGGGGTACGCTAACAAACTCACACCGGGGTACGAGAGGTGACAGAGGAGGACGCAAACAAAATTATGATTTTTGCTGTTCATTTGATTCTACCCCACCTTAAAATAACATTAAAACAGAGCATGTTTTTCTAACAGGCAAAATACCTCTTCAAGAGTAAAAACAGGACAATGGTAGTGCCGTAAAAGGTCAAATACATGACATCCAATCAAATGATCTCATCTTTTGCGGTCAGAACTGCCTACATCCACACAAGCAGCTTGTATATGAGTATGATGCCTTGGCAAATCGCACTACACTACTGCCGTTCTCCACTTTGTAAAAGTTGGGATTCAGCGCTAACTAGCATAAAGAACATATATAGACATAGACAAACCACAGATAAACCACTGACCTACATCAATTGCCCTTTGATGGAATTCAGTTTTGATCCAAAAACATTCGTCAACACAAGACTACCAAAGGATTTTAGCATTTCATGATATATTGGTTTTAAACTATATAAAGATGGATGATATACATGTATTCCATTGCCTTGCCGATCGTGTGCAGCTGCATGAGCACAGGTGACACATCTGACAAGCAGAGTGTGTTTCTCTAGAGGATCACAGCCTGTGAACCACATCTGTTGAAACTTTTGATATATGAATTAGGCATGTTGCACCATTTCTTTAGAACTGTAACGTGAGCACAGTGAGTTGAAGATAATTGGAGGTGTCTTGTGTTTGTCTCAGGTGATCGAGGAGTCTCCGGCTGTGCACTCGGTCTGGTCCCGGTCTCTCCTGCAGTCCCGGCGTGAGGAACCTCCCGTCCCGAACCCGCCGCTGGAGTTTAAGGAGAAGGGCTCCGTCTGCATCCTCCTGTGGGCCGAGTCAGTGGTGGTCAGCCAGTATCGCTCCGGGAAGTGGGAGAGGCACGACCTCACCTCCAAAACCTTCGGAAGAGGTGTGACGCCCGACCTGTCTGGATCCTCCTGCAACGAGTCCCACTCTCGGTAAATACAGCATGTTAAAGACCCCCTGTGGTGAAAATCAAGTTGTTTATATGTCTATAATGTGTTTTTGATATGCTTTAACCCTCTGAGGTCGAGAAACGCGCCGACGCGTTTTGCTGGATTTTTTTCACATAGCAGCAACATAAACTTAAATTACTCCGTCATTTATGGTTATACAGAAAAAAGAAATATAAAAAAAGAATCTGTGATATTTCTACTTTTGTATGTGTCCACTTACAATCAAATCAAAACATTGTGCTTTTGTAAAAAAAAGAAAATAAACAGGGTGTGCGTTCAGCCTCTCCGTCGCGGTAAACTTTTTTTTCTTGAGCACGTCTATAAACAAACACAACTCAGCGAATACTTGTCACACATTTATGAGCCATATACCTTTATACACATTTAAGTGTGTACTTATAAATGATCGGATTCAAACTGAAAACAAATACTCTCTGTTTAAGTAATTTGTATAAAACCAACAGGATGTCCAGTATCTCAAACGCTTGCTAATTACTTTTAATTCGACCACGCCCACTCGCGCAAAAGAGATTCACATGCAAATCTCCACATGCAACGCGAACGCCCTCGTTACCTCAAACACAAAACACCAAAACACTTCAAAAGTCTCTGCTTTTCGTCTAGTTTGGAAGACGCGCTGTGAGCTTACATTGGATTTAACTCAGAAGAAGAAGAACGCGATTTGAAGACAAGAAAGATGTAAGGTAACAAATTCTTACTTATTAGTTTATGGTATTGTTACATAAACTTCACATTGCAGTTGAACTGTTGCTAGATATATGGTGAATAATATACTAATTAGATCCGTGTTTACTGTTAAATACTGTTTGTGGATATCTGCTCAAACATAGATATGTATAACCATAATGTTTAATATTTTGGAGCACGATGGCGTTTGAATGTATCATATTTTGGAGCGCGATCGCGTTTGAAAGGAAAAATGCACCAAACATTAGGCTTTATGTTATTACTATTATCTCATTTCATATCATCATAACGAATGGAAACATTTGAAGTAACATAAGATAATCAATATATTTTTCTCTAGCATAGTTGTTCTTGAAATCTTTTGGAAGATTTAATTTATTGTTATTATTATTTTCACAAATGTCAGAGCATGTCAGAACACCTCCAGGGCCCAGAAAACAGCTCAGACCTCAGAGGGTTAAGACAAACCATGTGCAACGGGCACGGAGAGGTTTTCCTGTCACTGTTTCTAAGGATGATGTTTAGAAAGCATCTTTCTGACTCTGAGGTGGCGAACGGGAACATGGTTTATGAGACATTAGCAACTCCTATTAGCTGTTTGATAACGTAGTCAAGCAAAAGGCTAATCATGTCAACTACAGTTATGTGTCGACTTTTATTCAAATTCTGAAGGGATTATATATATATATATAGCCTAGAAAGCACGCTGAGCGCTCCCTTTACAATCACTTAAAAGCTGTCACTCATCTCAGTTTGCAATCTCACAAAGTTTCATTATAATCAATGACATTGTCTACACTACACAATGAATCTCTTATTTACATCTTGTCTACATTTTGTTAAAGGGATGGTTCGAGTAAAATCAACCTTGGGTCCTTTGACCATGACCTCGAGCCAAACACCCCCCAGAAGCCTTTTTTCCCTTGGTGGAACATTGTTAAAGTTAGAGCTTATTTAGAGACATCAGCAGGATGGTTTAGTGCAGGCGCTAATGGATCCTATGATGTATCCCGTAAATTACCGCACTAATAATGCCCAGAATGGCACCAAACTTCTACAGTAGTACAAATAGGTTCTGTACTCATAAAATGAGGTATTGGAAAGTTTGTAAGTACATCAGGAGTTTATTTAAATAACACTTGCCTGACGGCTAATGCTACCACTAACCCGGACGTCGACGTCACTTCAGTGAGTTGAGAAAAGCACGTAAAAGTCCTGGCAGAAAGCGATGCATAAGGATGAAGTGTAATGACACCCAGTTCCAGGAATGCACTAATATTTTGTTGGTAGTACCAGTTTGCAACAATTATTAGTTAACACTAAGTTGTCAACACTTCAAAAAAATAAATAATTCGTCGTTACACTACATCCTTATGCATCGCTTTCTGCAGGACTTTTACGTGCTTTTCTCAACTCCCGGAAGTGACGTCCGGATTTGCGGTAGCATGAGCCGTCAGGCAAGTGTTATTTAAATTAATTTAATTTTCACATGAAGAAAAATTACTTTTAAATAGGTCATTGTTATTATCAAAGATGAGTTTTAAAGGGATACTCCACTTTTTTTGGAAATGGGCTCATTTTACAACTCCCCCAGAGTTAAACAGTTCCATTCAGCCGATCTCCGGGTCTGGCGGTACCACTTTTAGCATAGCTTAGCATAATGAAAGGGATACTCCAAGACCATTAGCATCTCTCTCAAAAAAATGACCAAAGAGTTTCGATATTTTTCCTATTTAAAACTTGACTCTTCTGTAGTTACATCGCGTACTAAGACTGATGGAAAATGTAAAGTTGCGATTTTCTAGGCTGATATGGCTAGGAACTATACTCTCATTCCTGCGTAATAATCAATAAACTTTGCTGCCGTACCATGAGTCAGCAGGCGTAATTATATGACACAGGCCTGAAAATAGTCCCCAGCTCGGTAGACTATAGGGTCGACTATTTTCAGGCGCTGCGTCATACTCAAATCACTCCTGCTGGACTCATGGTACGGCAGCAACGTTTCTTGATTATTACGCAGGAAAAATATCGAAACTCTTTGGTCATTTTTTTGAGAGAGATGCTAATGGTCCTGTCCTATTCAATGATCTATGCTAAGCTATGCTAAAAGTGGTACCGCCAGACCCGGAGGTCGGCTGAATGGATTCGAAAACGGTAACACTCAACTGTTTAACTCTGGGGGAGTTGTAAAATTAGCCTATTTCCCAAAAAAAAGTGGAGTATCCCTTTAAGGGATAAAATTATTCACTGCAGGGGGAAGTTAATTTAAAGGGACCATTTTCTACAGAATAATTTTTCCCCCTGAAATCCACATCTAGTGTTAGGTTTAGTCATAATTATTTTCCACCCTTTTTTTGACCCTTAGAATTAAATGTAATTACATTTTTGTTACTTTACCTTTAAGACTACCACATGTAAATGAATTTGATTATGATTGGCTAACCTCTTCACATGTAAAAATAGTAACAGGGCTCCACCTTACTGAATAGGCATTGATATGTAAACATTGTCATATTGATCACTAGCCAGGTTCCCATCCAAAGGATTTTTTTGCAAAAAAAGGTTTCAAAATGGTTACTGATATAGCTGATGGAAATGACATTTATCGGGAAAAAACCCTCAAGCGTTTAACTGTAGTGCATATATTCACAGCGGAGCAAAGTAGGGTCTGTGACTGAAATTGCCCCTATACCCTTATATAGTGCACTATTTAAAGGAGACAACCATTTGTAGTGGTGTCTAAAACCATCGTGCACTCATTCAGTCCGATGCACAGTCTAGCTGTCAGAACACTGTCAATCACGCAGTGTTTGAATCCACTGGTTGAATGAGGGTATGGGGGCGATTCGGGTTTTTCCTGGGTCAAACGTGATCTTTGGTGGTGGCAGATGAACAAGCCATACACACACAGCACAGAAACTCCAGGACACAGATAAAATACACATGACAACTTGACAACTCAACTATAAAACATGTGATCAAGTATGTGAACTTGCAATATAACATATTATTTTTACATTTGATTATTTTATTTAGTTGTTAAAGAACTCCTCCAGGATATGTCTATGTGCATTAAGCAGTCATTCTGTCTGTACCCAGTTATCACTTTTTAGCCAATTCTGCAGCTGTGAGAGTGAGTTTTTCATTTTTAATTCATTTACTTAAATTAGGACTCCTTTATGTAACTCTTTATATATACAGTTTACTAACTTTTTATATAGAATGATACATGAATAAATAACATTATTATAATCTTAATAACATTCTAATAGTAATAAATTATTTGTATTATTACCAATGTAAATAACATTATTTATAATATTAATTAATGATCTGTCTAATAATGTTTTAAAATGTAATAATTATCTGTCTAACTAGCTCTGATGATGTATCGAATATTATATTAATAGACTTGAATGGATTATCCAAATTAAAAGCAATAGGTTTATTCATACCCTTTAGCACATTAGCACATAGCACAGTCCGCCGTGAGCTAAAGATATGGGTAACTGAGGCTTTAAATCTCCTTTGTGAAAGCTTTACAGGGCATAACTAGTCCTCACTTTAGATGAGCTCACTGAAATAGTGAACTGACCACTACTAAATGCTTTATAACTGCCTGAATCAATCATTAATTACAATAGGAATGCATGTGAATAAAGCATTTATAAACACTGAGTAACTACAATATGTCTAAATAGTATGTATAAATGTATATTTAAATAGTTTATTAACTATTTACTTGCATTTTCTAAATGATCTTATGAACCACTGACAACTTCTAATAACTGTTTAATTATTAAACACATTATAGATCTGCTTATAAATCAACAATAAAGCATTTATAGCTGTATTTATGAACTACTTATTAATGTCCATTAATGCTTTATAAATGATGAATTAACTATGTACTACTGTTAACTAATGATTCATAGCATGCGTTATTATAAAGTGTTCCCAGAAAAAGGCTTTTTGTGGAAACTGTGCAGTTGGCCTTGTGTGTAGCGGGTGGTTGGCTGTAGTCTTTGCAGTGTGTTGAAGTGTAACTTTAGGTCCTGATGCAGGGTGATGTGAGGTAGGGCTGTGCGATATAGCTAAAAAAATTATCACGATATAATGTTTCATATCGTTCGGTATCGATAATTATTGACTTTTTTATAACCTTTTTTTTTTTAAGACAAGTACAAAAGTTTGAATTTTAAACCACTGCTTTTTTACATTTTTTTTACCCACATTATTAAGGCAAACAACAAATGATATTAGTTTTAGCAGTCAAAAATTAAATGTAAACAAAAATATCTTTATGTCTTATATTAAGATAAAAAAGTAAGCGTTAAAGAAACTCTTGAACTTAAAATGTTACAAAATGTGTGCAATGTAAAAGTGTAAACGTAGAAGAATCAAGGTAGGTCTTGAAACTTTGAGGTTGGTCAACATCTGTAATAAGTAGGGGAGTAACGGTTCACAAAATTCACGGATCGATACGACACAGTGGTGTCACGGTTAGGTACATTTTTCGATACAACAAAAAGAAAGAAATGCCAAAGAAATTTCCTTGATTTAAAAAATATATAATTATTAAAAGAGAAATTATTTTAAATAAGTTTAAAAAGAGTTTTCCCTACATCTTGAAACTTTTAGTTTTATAAATGGGGGTAATGTATTTGAAGGATGAACAAATAATGTTTTGGTCATCACATTACAAATAACATTTAAATATGATAATATTTGAGTTTTGAAGTGCTGGAAAAAGATGTGTGACGTACTTGAAAGCATTTTACTATTCCTGTCAAACTTCCATGGTTACAGTGAGTGTTACTACAGTAAAGCCATAGCCTATACAATGAATGTTGCTGATCTGTGGACTTAAAGCCTATAACTAGTTCATTCATGGCACAATGTTTCTCCTGGTTTCCACGTCAGCGCTGTTTGATCCGTTAATAACGGAGAAGTGTGAATGCTTCTCACTAGATCTTGCAGCGATGTTATTACTTCAGTGGCGAATTCAAATGCTTTCTTTACCGGATCTCTTAGAGCTGTGTAGTAACAGTGTCGCTTGATCAAGATCGGCTCGCGCTGCACTCACTGACATTGATGGTCCAAACTGATAAACGGTCCGTGACGCACAAAATAACGCAGTTTCGTTCTGCTTTCATTGCGCTTGCCATTTGATGTTGGGCAATGTTGTGGTGGTCGCACGTGCATTTGAATGAAAATATTGAGCGCCATAT
>FLSR01000232.1:0-11086 GCA_900092035.1 Leuciscus waleckii | reverse complement strand
TTTACGGAAGGGGCGGGACTTACCAGCTCTATATGACAGTGCTGAAACTTCACAAATGCATTCTGGGGACACCCAAGACCAATATTACATCTTGTAAAAAGGGGCATAATAGGTTTTAAATCTACGATATATGGTGTAAAAACGTCTGAGTGCTGCCCTCTTCAGGTTGAACGGTGGCTACTGCAGTTGAATTTTCCTATTGGATGTTGCACGTAAGCAGGTTCCAGCTCACCACGCCCTTGGCAGCCCCTGGTATAAAAACATCTTGTTTCGTCAAAACCACTGTAGCGAGTAATGAGTCAGGAGTTGGAATTGCGGGTATTGAAAATGATCAGGATAGTCTATATTAGCATCTAGTTAGCATAGCATTTATAGTTATTTAGATTATCTCGTGTAGCCTAGGTAGTTAATTCGCAGTTAGTGTAGTATTGTTAGAAGAAGCATAGTTAGTTAGTAGCATAGTAGGCCTATTGCATCAGTTAGGAAAGCTTCAAGTTAGGGTAGATTTTTAGCATTAGCTTTCTCTGTATTAAACAGTGGTTAGGATGGGACGTACGTAGGTGTAGTGTTGCTGGTTGCAACAGCACTGTTTGCTCTGTAAAGCGACGCAGTGCCAAACGCTACTCCTCCTGCATGGACTCCATCACTGCAGCGGCGTCTTGATGTGAGTAAGCATATATTTTTAGTCACAATTTATGTTCCTTCCTATTAGGCTAAAGTTAATCCTCGGGTCGACAAACGCGCCGGTGCATTTTGCTGGGTTTTTTCACATAGCAGCAAATGTAAATGTCTGATAAACTACATTAATATTCTCCTACACAGTATTATATTTATATATTAATAAGCAGTGTTGGGTAAGTTACTTTAAAAAAGTAATTAGTTATAGTTCCTAGTTACTTCTCACAAAAAGTAACTGCGTTAGTAACTGAATTACATCATTACAAAAGTAACTAATTACCAGGGAAAGTAACTAATGCGTTACCTGCAGTTGAATTGTCCTATTGGATGTTGCGCTACTGCGTGACGTAAGCAGGTTCCAGCTCACCACACCCTTGGCAGCCCCTGGTATAAAAACATCTTGTTTCATCAAAACCACTGTAGCGAGTAACGAGTCAGGAGTTGGAATTGCGAGTATTGAAAATAATCAGGATAGCCTATATTAGCATCTAGTTAGCATAGCATTTATATAGTTATTTAGATTATTTTGTGTAGCCTAGGTAGTTAATCTGCAGTTAGTGTAGTATTGTTACAAGCATAGTTAGTTAGTAGCATAGTATTGCATCAGTTAGGAAAGCTTCAAGTTAGGGTAGATCTTTATCTGTATTAAGTACAGTGGTTAGGATGGGACGTAGGTGTAGTGTTGCTGGTTGCAACAGCACTGTTCGCGCTGTAAAGCTCCATCACTGCAGCGACGTCTTGATGTGAGTGAGCATATATTTTTAGTCACAATTTATGTTCTTCCTATTAGGCTAAAGTTAGTCCTCGGGTCGACAAACGCGCCGGCGCGTTTTGCTGGATTTTTTTACATAGCAGCAAAATAGACTTAAAATACTATTAATTATGTTTTACTATTATTATACTATTAGACATTTATGGTCATACAGACTTAAGAAATACGAAAAAAAAATAAACTGTTAAATGTCTACTTTTTCCACTTACAATCGAAATAAAACATTGTGCTTTTGTAAAATAAAAAATAAATAAAAAACGGGGTGTGCTTTCTGCCTCTGCGTAAAACTTCACATACACACTCTGGGGACATCAAAGACTTATTTTACATCTTGTGAAAATGGGATTATACCACCCCTTTAATAAAGACATTAAATGGATTGTTCTTCATGTTGTTCCAAACCTGAAAATAAGATATTTTGAAGAATGTTTAATCTGTTTTGTCCATACAATGAAAACAACATTGGATATCATTGAGTTTTTATTACATTGAAAAACAATGAGTCATTTTTCAAAATGTGATCTTCCACAGAATAAATCATGCAGTTTGGAATGACATGAAGGGTGAGTGCAAGTTGACAAAATTATTTTTTTTACATTGTGTTTTTGAAATTGTTCTCATGCTCAGTTCATCATGCCCTCAATTCGTTCACTCTCAGTATGTTTCTCTCTCAACAACACAGCCTAAATTTGTTTTTAATATTAATAAACAGCACATTTTCAGGAATTCAAATTAGTGTCAGGTTTCTCCAGTCAAAGTGCATTTAAAGGTTTTTAAAGATTATTTGTTCCCTGAGGTGAAAATGTCCTAACCCTTGGGAAAACACAAGTGTATAAATTACACTTGGGACAACCTTTTTATTATTATTATTATTATTATTATTATTTTATTTATTTTTTAATGTTAACATTTCAACAGTTCATTTTGTTAAGAATGATCCTGCACGTTCCACAGACAGTATACACATATAAATACATTTAGACCACTTAGTGATTGCTATCAGGATGTGAAGAGACTTTCAACCAGCATGCGACACCGATTCCCAGAAAAGCACCGGTCAGCGTGCCTGTGGTCACTCCCGCAAGCCGGTTGAGAAGTTTTTTGTGCACAATCATCTTCGCTAACTCTCGTTTCTCTTCTGGCAACAAATTGACCTCGTCTACATTCTTCATCTCCTCTTGAATCTCTTCCTCCACTATCTGAAGCAGCTCATTGGTGTAGCAGCCGTTATTACTGTCCTTCAGCTTCTGTTCGATGGTCTCCAGCAGATTTTTCACCTGAACTCTGTTGCTCCTGTATCCCATTTTTCGCTTTTTCCAGTATTTACTGTCGATGACGTGACAGCGGCCTCCACATTTATCAACAAGCTCCTGTAGCTTTGGACTCATCTTCACAAATTCCTCGATGGTTTGACCTTCCAGCTGTTCGCCGTGAGTGAATAAAACCACTGAATGACTGAAGGTATCTTCTCCACAACACTCCATGATTTTATCCACAATCTCCATTTCCTGTCCCGTGTATCTCCCGACCTTCAGGACGATAGTGAATATGTCTGGACCCGGAGAGCTTTCGATCACGGATCTAATGATCTCGGATTTGATGGTCTCCTCATCCAGTCCAGTGTCAGAGAGTCCAGGAGTGTCAATAACGGTGATCTTTCTGCCATCGACCTTCCGATCTCCACTGACGCATTCAGCCGTCACAGACTCAGGTGAAGCTTTACTCTTGAAGACTTGCTGTTTGAGAATCGTATTCCCGGCGCTGCTCTTGCCGTCTCCGGTTTTCCCAAGAAGCACAATCCTTTTCTCAGGTTGAGACTCTGAAGCTGTTTGAGAAATATGTTGTTAGTAAAGGAATTTACTATTCCATAAAAAAATGAAAATAATAAAATGAAAATATGAAGCCTACAGATCTAAATGATTTCTTGAACATATAACTGTAGTAAGAAAAAAAAAATCATGCTTTTGATTATGCTCATGATTAAGATTATTATTAAGTTAAAATTATTACACACCAAGTCATATTGATGACAACAAATGCCATAAGTATGCCATACAAATCTAAATCATTCCATACTAACTCATGATTATGCCATAAGATATCAAAATAATGTCATGCTTACTCATGATTATGGCATAAAAGTTAAAATAATGAATGAAACCGATACAACTTAAATGAAATTACCGTTTACATTTTTCAATGAACTGTCCCATTAAGACAGGTAGTATGATCTGAATTTTAAAAGGTTAAAAACTCTAGTAGCTTTTTATTTTAAATATGGAAACACTTGCAATAGTTCAAAGTCAAAGATCAAAAAATACTTCAAAGTCATGTTTAAGAATAATTATTTGATGAAATAACTGCTATAAAGCCAAAACAATCTCTGTTACTTTAAACTATCCTTGTATCTCTGTAAAGCCGCTTTGGAACAATCTACATGGTTAAAAGCGCTATATAAATGAAGATGACTTGACTTGAAAGGCCAATTTTTTAAAGGTGTCATTTCTTACCTCCCATGTTCTTGTCCTGTCTTCAACTGAGGTGCTTCAATGTATAAAATTATGGTTTATTAATTGTTTTCATTTATAATCTTATCCAGTTATGGTTCCTGGTGTTCTATATGATCAATTAACAAAAGCTACTATAAACACAAATGCCATTTGATGTGTATCAGCGAACAGCTTGAAGAGTTTCGTTGCTCAAAACACCCTTGAATGAGTCATTTGACACCACAGATGAGCTACAGGAATACCAGAATGACTAGTTTTTTTGTTAGTTTTTTTCAGAACCTCCTACTTCTACACACCTTCATTTACACAGCAAATTCCTTCAAAATCAAAGCCACGGAAATCTTACTGTGAGATAAACACATGGCAAACATAATGTCAGCTCAGTTATTACCAGGAAAAAACACACAAAATACTGAAGTATAAATTATTCACATTACCTTATTCATATAGAAGCAGGAATGATAGTTTCACAGGCACCAATCCTAAACTTGGTTAGGTTAGTTCCCAGATAGCACATTGTGTCGGCCCACATGTGGAATGATTATCTGGACCTTATCCGAGCCACAAAATCAGTGTTTATTAAATATGGTCATCTCAGCCTTAATAAGCCTGTTAGCAAGCAGAATCACTGAAGAAAAAGAAGAGAACAGAAAAAAGAGATGAGCAGAAACACAAGAGCTACAACTGACTTCTACTCACAGCCTTAGATTAAAGCAAAACCATCGCTGCAAAAATAAACCAGTCGCATTTCAAAGTAATTCGCGAAATGACCGACAGATGGCGCAAAGGGATATTGTTCAAAACAGCAGCAATTGCCGCATTTTGAAATGTAAGTGGGGTTAATGTCAATTAAGAGTAAGGATGAAATACTACAACTATGGTAAACAGAATATAATTATTATTTTTTTAACAGAAAAATAAAATCAAAACTTAAAAATAGAGATGACAACAATATAGCCTATATTTCATATTGTACACGTCGGTGCTTCGCATTGTTCTAAAGTCAGGGTTTTGTTCTGGCATGTTGAATTAGTGTTCGACAAACGCGCCAGCGCGTTCATTTGGATTTATTTTTCTCATAACAGCTAAAAGAACTTAATATAGGCTACTCCGTAATTATTTGGTCATATAGATAAGAGTAGAGTTTCCTACATCGTTCAAAATTGTAAACTTTTATTCATATTAGGCTAACGACAAAAGTTTGTCTGTCGTCTCTGTCTCCTGGAACTGCACGTCACAAAAATGAACCGAAAGCCACTTGCCTCAGCTCAGTCACGATGAGAAATAGGCTATGTCTAAAGCCTTTAAATGTCTAAATATGTAATAAATATTATCTGATTATGTAATCCATATGAAATCAAGAGGTACAGAGGATCTACTCAAACATGTTTAACTATCGTGAGCGCTTCCCAATGAGGAAAGGACAAGGCAAGAGTGAAAATCTCGCTCTAATTAAATGTAAATCGCCCTGAATTAAAATGTAAAAACAGATCAAATTATTTGTCAATGTTGCGATTTTGTTCCATTTAAGGTCATAATTATTCTATAAATGTTATTTAGCAGCAGCACCACGAAGCACTGTGGTTTGAGATTTATTTTGAATAATAAAAATAAAAAAATCTTTATTCAGAAATCACACCCTGGTTGTAAGGATCCAAAGATCCCTGTGGAATTTAATATTGAGTTGAAAACATTTTGTTCATGATAACAAATAAACATGCGTTTGAAGATTGTATTTACTTTTGCTTGGAAAACGCTGGCCCAAACCGAAGTAGTGTTTTAATTCTCCAATTATTGAAATAATTAAATATTTAGTTAATAAACTTTTATGACACAAATATTACTACAAGTTGTCTAAATTATTTAATTCCTTCATTATCAACACTTAAATAGCCTAATGCTAATGTCTAGAATAGCGACTTCTCTTTGTTTTAAGTCAGTCTCAAACTCAGATAGCCTGTGGGGGGTTTGGAGGGGCAGTTCACTGTTAATCGCCCCTCTTTCATATGGAGAGTGTCGGATAGCCAGCCTGATGATACGGAGCAAAGAAAAAGAGGCAAAATTCCTTTCAGGATAAATCTCTCTGTGTCCAAATGTAGGCCCTATAGCCTATTGTACTTTTATTTATTGTATTTAAAGGTTTTTTTTCACACAAAATTTCAATTGAAGTGTTCAATCCAGTTGTTTCAACTGGTTTTGTAGAGTTTTAGAATGTTTGAGCAGTGTGTGTATGATTGTCAATCTGGCATTATCTAAACATGAACTGTTGACGAAACGAATGAGCAGCAGATACAGAGCGCTTTAATTCACGATCAAACAAGCAACAAAGGCTAAATAATTTGTTGCAGGGTTTTTCTTTTCTTTCGTGATTTGTGTGGACGACACGCAGCGACATATAGCCTACAATATTATCATTAGCCTGTATGATGTGTTGTTACCCTGAAATTTTAATTTCGAGAGAGACCCACTGCAGTGAGGGAGACAAAAGAAACTTACTAAAAAGAGATCCAGCGCGAGAGAGAGGCAAAGAAAAACGCCTGTTCTTAATTTATGTTGTTTTGAACTATTTTCATTTTGTACTGTTTTAATTGTTTAATTTAGCTGCAATTTCTTTGGCAATACAAATTTATAATGTCGCAAGAATAAGATTCTGTATTTCTTATTTTGCATCGCAAAGGGGAAAAAACTCAACTCGATGCACCCCTGTTTTAAATAGTAACTGTCCCGACACTTTATTTAAACCTTGAAATGTGTGATGGGGTTTCAAACTTAAATCATTTTAGTGTTCTTTTACATTTTCATTGGTTTTTATATTGAAAGCAATACTATTTAGTTCGTTCATTTTTTTTAGCCATCAACAAAATCAGTTATATCTACAATGTTATATCGTCTAAACGCCTATTAATAAAAATGACAAAAAAACACAACAAATCAAATCAAACACAACAAATCTCCGAAAAGTGTTTTGAATCAATAAATGAACATTTCAAAAGTTTTTATTTTTGACAAATAAACTAGAGACAAAATTATGAATATGGTAGAGCTGAGATTCAATCTCAGCAGTCTCGCACAGAGAAGCAGAGGAATGTGAGGAGGAGACCCTGAGGGAATGAGCCTCTCTCTCTCTCTCGTGTGTGTGTGTGTGTGTCAAGCTGGCAGGTCTTCTACACACACTGTGCCAGACCCTGCAGCATGGTAGCATGCACAATTTCTCTCATTAATTTGTTGTTTACAGAGGGGGACCTGCTAACTCAAACAGGATTGCTTTGAGTTCTGTCCTCTGTTTATTTGATTGACATGATCTTCTCCAGTTGTAACTTTTCTGGCTGATTGCTTATTAGTGCTTCTATCTCTATCATTATTGCACATACTTAGGCATAGGCATTACACAAACCTCCAACCCAAAGAATCAGACGTTGACATGTGGGTAATTTACTTAAAGATTTATGCATTTGGGAGACATTTTTTTAACCAAAGCACCTTGCATTGCAATAATTAAAGGTATTAATTAATAAATTAATTAAGATATGCATTCATATATTTGAGAATACATTAAAATCTGATTTACGGTTCATACAGACAGGAATTTGAATACACATGTTTTATGATTATCATGTTTTTAATTCCTGACCTGAAAATTATTATTATTATTTGTTTTGTGGCATAAAGTAAAAAATGGCTGGGTGATAAAATCAAAATGGAGAGAAAAATCTCTCTTTTTTTTTTTTTTTTTTTCTTGTTTAATTTAACTCTGTTTCATCCCTCAGGCTTATAAATAACAAATAACAATAATGCATTATGGGCAATTCAAAGATATTTAACCTTGTCATTGTGCTTTTTGTCTATCTCATACTATGATGTACACAAAACCATGATATTTATATAATCGTTTTTTATTTATTTTTATTTTATGACCACCACCAGTGTGCAGCATCCACTTACACACACACACACACACACACACAAAAGCTGGAGAGAATAGAGAGGAATAAGCCAGTTCAGTGGATGAGGATTATTAGGAGGCCATGATTGATAAGGGCCAATGGAAGGTCTTTGGCTCCAGGACACCGGGGTTAAACCTCTACTCTTTACGAGAAGTGCCATGGGATTTTTAATGGCCACAGAGAGTCAGGATCTTGGTTTAGCATCTCTCCTTAAGGATAGTGTTTGTTATTGTATAGTGTCCCTACACTGGGGCATTATAATATATAGGACCCACACAGACCCCAGGATGAGCAGCGCCCCCTACTGGCCTCACTAACACTTCTCCAGCAGTAGCCTGGTTTACCCAGGAGTCTCCGATCCAGAGACTGACCAGATTCAACCCTTCTGAGCTGCAGGGTGATACGGCTGTGGCTATTGAACAGTCTGTGTTATAGATTTTTCCAGAAGATAACGACTGCTAATTTGAAATGTACAGTAAATGTAGCTTAAAGCCACAGATTAAAACTCATTTTGATTTCATGGGGTCTTTAAAACACACACGCATATATGCACATTAGTATTTTAGATGCACATGTTATATTGATATTAAAAATATACTCTTCAGTTAACAGAAATGATCATTGTGCACTGTAAAATCCAACAGTGATTCTAACTATCATAAGGTAAGATGCAGATTTTTGTGCTGTGTTTTTAAAATGTATCATGAGTTCTGAGCGTTCTCACATAACTCTGTCCTCATTCATTTGTATGTTCCTCATCTTGTAAGTGCTGTTTAATATTAGTATTTTGTTTAGAATACTTACCCCAGCACCCCCTGATCAAATATATTAAAGTGGCTATACATAAGATACTCTTCAGTTACATGCATTTTCATATACATATATACACACACAGACTGTGTTTAATATCAATTAATGATCTTTAAAAAAAATTAAACCTTTTGACCTTATTCTAGCATGTTGAATTAGTGTTAACCTTATGACCTTTTTATTGGTCATAAACCCCCTGTGAAACTTTGTGTTGATATAATCCATCTATATTTGGTACAATATCTTGTAATTGACCATAGTCACACACAGAGCTGCCTTAACCTAATGTTAGGCCCCGGGGCTGAGAGGTTTTGTAGTCCCCCCATCCCCTCGATTTATTAGAGTCTCATTTTAAAAAAGTGTAATATCTATGTAATCTACATCACAAAATGCATTAGTTTCTTTCAAGACCTACAACAGTGAGTTTTTTAATATTGTTTTTAATTTTAATATTGTTATTAACATATCACTGAGCCCACTTGAGCATAAACAAAAGATATGCAAATGAGGAGCGATTTTCGCGAGCGACAACCAATAGGAAAGAAGCCTTTCAGTGGAGCTCAGCTCACGTCACAGTCTCGAGTCTCGAGTGCAGGCAAGACAGAAGAGTTCAAGAGCGATTTCACTGTTTTATATGATTTGACTGTAACTAACCACAAACATGGATATAATAAAATAATGCATGGAAAAGAAACTGTCGACAGTCTCAGTGAGTTTAATTCATACATTTATAGTTCGAGTGTTGTAGTTTTATGATGCAAGTTTAGCACTGCTGCAGTTCATTTTACAGTGCATTATGTTGACTATTAGGGACAAGAAAATGTATTAGCCTATTTGTCAAATTCGGATGACGTTTTACTAATTGATGACAGTATGAGTGAGTTTAATTTGTAGATTGATCGATCGTTAATCTAGTAAATGATTTAATCCCTGAACACTGCCTGAATGAACCGAGACCAGATCCGTATAATTCTGTCTGCAGTGTCTCAGAGCTTCAGGCCACGTCAGATTCTCTTTGATCAGAATCAGTTTATCTGGACACAAAACAAACCACAAGCAAAAACTAGAGAGAGACTGATCAAAAACAACATGCAGAACAAACACTGTGGAGGAATCTGTCATGTCAGACATGTAGCGTGAACTTTAAGATATCTGGAGGTGATGGATGGATTGTGTGTGTTTATGAGGATCTGCTCACCTTCATGACACACAAAAGAAAGTTGGCTGTCACAAGAGCTGTCAAACCATTTAACCAGAGTGTTCGGGTTGAGCAACACACAGTTTTCATTTCCTCCTTGATTATTAGGTTCACCAGAAGCCCAGTATCTGAATGAGGAGTTACTCTGATCTGACCACTGCCATGAGTCTCTGAACAGACCGATCCAGACATCATTAGATATGTGACTATCATTGATGAACTTCTGAATCTGTTGATTCTCATTCTGGTTCCTCACACTGACCAGATCAATGTGATTCTGTCTGCAGTAACTCTGAGCGTCTCTCCAGTTCTTCGTCTGATTGACAAAGACGAGTCCTGTGTTCACTTTAAGAAAAACAAATGGAAACAGATTCATGAATCAGCTTCTTCATTATTCTTATGTCAGTTTATAGTTTGCATGTGAATAAGAGCATTGGTGGAAGCATCAGAAACACGTGTCATCCAAAGACTGTTTCTACTGTGAATGATATATTAAACATTCACAAAATATTTATGCTGATTTTGCTGATGTTAAATGAAGTAACGTTAGGGAATTCTCCGCGCGCTCTGTTTCCGCTATGTGTATGTGCACACACTTCTGTGAAGGACGCAGCTTACAATACATGATGGTTTTCTCCTCCCATATGAGTTTTGTGCATCCCACTTGAGGGTTATACGGTAACTAAGTTTAATGTTTGTCATTTTTGTAATTGTATCGTGATGTTGGCTACTGTGTTGGAGTGTTATGAGAAGCAGAGATACAGTAAAGAGAGAGAGAGAGAGAGAGACTTTTTTTTTACTTTTAAAAACACTTTAATTTACAAAACACTAAGAAATCAAACCAAAAAAAAACAAAACAAAAAAACAATAACAATTCTTATTACCAATTAAATACCAGATTCCCTGATTCCTTATAGTCACCAAAACTACTCCAACACCCCATCTCCATTCAAAATAAGAGATAGAGATCTCTTAGACATAGGGGGTTTGTACAGTAATCTCCAGGATGGATGTACCTCATCAGAAATAGAATGCCAAGTCCTCCATTTAGTGTCCAGTCTTTGTTTCAATTGTCCAAGATGTACAGACTTCACACAAATATGATATAAAAAGTGTTTCTCAATACAATAAAATACCAAATCCCCGTAACCTTTCAGTAAGTTTGTTAGACTTG
>FLSR01000231.1:52554-72741 GCA_900092035.1 Leuciscus waleckii | reverse complement strand
TGTCACAGTGTCTGGTTTATGTTCCTTGGGTCACCACTAGATGTCCTCCTTCCCCACGGTGTCCATCACACTCTTGAACTACATCCCCCATGATCCTTGTCTTTTCATTGCACTCAGCTGTCCCTTATCACTGATCATTGCACTCAGCCTGTTCCCCATTAGCATTGTCATTTCCCTGTGTATATAACCCTGTCTGTTTTAGTATGTGTCACGGAGTCCTTGTATTTATCACGCCACTTCAGTGTCTGTTGCTTGTCTGCGCTTGTCTTGTGTTTTGGATTGCTATATTGGTATTTGACCCATGCCAGGACTTGACCACTGTTTTTGGATTTTCCCTTAATAAATTACTTACTGCAAATTGGATCTTCCCTGCTACTCGTGTGTGGATCGTGACACTCTCCTAATGCTGTAAACATACAGAGAGACCTGCATCAAATATAACGTGTTTTTTTATGATAATAACAACGTTATTATATTTTAATGATATCGTCATGTCAAAATGTATTTATATAACACATTTAAAAGCAACAGAGTTGCACCAAAGTGCTGGTATATAAGTAAATATGTGATATAGTGCACATATTTAGCAAACTACTCCTCTTGATAGCTAATTTCTCTCCAACTAACATGCTAGCTCCATTAATGGCTTTCCTATGGTAAATGTATCGTTATATTGTTCTCCAGCTGTTTAATTTACCTCTTTCTGCGGTTGAAAAACACCGATTGATCGATATTATGTATGAGGATTATACATTTCGGTTAGTTGTACTGTATCCTCAAATGGTTCATTCGTGTTTATTTACTATTTACTAGATTGGGTCACGTGCTTGACCTGAGGTGCTACAGCGATCTGTCACGTCACATCTACAAGCGCCAAAACGATATTTGTTGTTTGAATTTCGTTATAAAATTGACAGAATATGAGAGCTGAGAATTTGTTTCATATCAGACGTAAACTGCTCTGTCTGTCGGTGTCAGTTTCCTCTTTTCTTCGTGATTTTTCTGGATGTGGATGTGGCGAGGTCTGAAAAGTGTCAGTTGCGTGAGTCTCGCGCTGAATGCGTGACAGTGGCATGGCAGCCATTTATTTATTTATTTTTATTGGAGAAATATAGGCTATAGAGCACAGATAAACTTAACAGAAATCAAATCCAAAGATTCTCCGTATTTTCCTTATGCAAACAAAAAACGAACAAAAGTTATAATTCCTTCTGCAGTTATTAACTATATATATACATATACATACATATGTACACATGCATACACAAATACACTTGACATTCCTGTACATCAGCGTCGACTCTGATGAGAGATAATCGTGGACTTACGATGGCTTTCTGCTGCCGGAGTTTGCGAGCCTCTTCCCGAAGCCGGTTCAACTCCTTCTGTCTGCGACTGAGGAAAACCACAGATTTAGACTCGCAATCCCACAGGAGAAGATCACAGGTGTCACTAGGGCTGGGACGACACACCTCTCTCCCGATTCAATACTATCACGAATCTCGGGTGCCGATACGATATTGTATTGCAATTTTGTTAAGAATTGCGATTCTGTTGCGATAGACGGACGAATTGGAAGAAGATCGCGTGGGTGTTTGAATGGAGATCACAGTATTTTAAAGATTAATTGTTCAGCTGTACTGTCTTATCTCTCTCTCAGTGTACGAGCAGCTCGAGGGCTTCTCAGTGCGTTCAGTCTCACGCCTTCTGTCAACCTCGTCTATAAGCTAGGACAAAAATAAAGCAATTTAATTCGAATTAAAGGTGCAGTCTGTAAGTTTTAGCGGTATCTAGTGGTGAGGTTGTGAAATGCACCCAACAGAAGTTACGGTGGCCGACAGGAAGTGATGTCATCGTGAGTCAGCAGAGAGTATCCAGTTAAACGATGAGGTTTCTTTACAAAGATCAATTAAGAAATTAGGAAGTTATTGCGAATATTATTGTTACTTGTTCATCATTGTGTCAGTGTTTTATCCGCTGACTTTAGCTGAAGCTTCTTTACACGAAGAACAACATAGTGACGAAACACGTTTGTCCGCTGAGGGCCACCGTAGACACATGTCTCTGTAAGCGGACCCGTGGTGTGTGTAGAGAGAAATGCCTCATTATAAGCTAATAAACGCATAACGCTTCATTATGTAAGATCTTTATACACCACTGAAAACATAGTTATGTATATGATATTGCATTCCTGATCCTCCTGAATATTACACACTGCACCTTTAATATCGATTCTGGAATAAAAAAAATCTATTTTTAAATCGTAAACAAAAGAAACGTGATAGTTAGGTGAACGATTGTTTCTCCCAGCCCTAGTTTTCCCACTGTTCCCACTGACCTCTTCCATGTGCAGCGAGACTCACTCCAGTCCGGCTCCGGCGAGTGTGAACCGGATCGAGAGCCACATAAAGATATGGATCTGGATCTGGATCTGGATCGGCGCTCGCGAGGAGGAGGAGAAGAAGACGACGACGACGACGAGCGTGAACTGGAGCGCGAGGAGGAACTGCTCCCAGAATGCCTGGACCTGTACCTGATTAAACATTATCAGCAAAACGCAAACAGATTTAATTTCACGAGATGCTTTAATAGTGTTCGGATTAAATTATAGACTACAGGGGGATTATTCTAACAACATTTTTACTGTATTTTAGGCTACGTTTACACGTGGATGGCTATTTTCATAAACGGACATTTCTCCCCTCTTCGTTTTCAAAAATAACATCGTGCACACGAACCTGTGTATATGCTGTCAAGAGCATGCCAAACCTGTAGGTGGCAGTGTAACGAGAAGCTCAAGCCCACCTTAGCCAATCAGAATCCCGAAAATGGTCACATTCTGTGACGTCGCTGCCTAAAACTCCGTTTTTCTCAGTTTACATGCAAACGTGCAAACGAAGATTTTCAAAATCTCCACTCTGGCCGGAGTTTTTAGAAAGAATCGGTTTCATTGGCGAATCCTCCGTTTGCGTGTAAACGAAGGGTGCAAACGAAGGGAAATGTCTCCGTTTTTCAAAATAACCATGTACGTGTAAACGGGGCCTTAGTAGCAACAACTTTCATTTACCTTTTTCTGGGTGGTGAACGAGACCTGGAACGAGATGACGACGACGACGATGATGACGACGAAGAACAAGAAGAGCAAGATGACCTTGAGTTGGAGCGTCGGTATCCTCCATCATAACCCCGCCTCTTCCTCCTCCCACGGTCCAATGGGCTTGGAGAGAAGCGCAAGCCCCGCCCCCTCAGAGACTCCCCCTCCTCGAACGTGTTTATCCTGCAGGGCGAGCTGTCAGGTGACAACAACACCCCGTATGCAAGGACTCGAAACCGAGTCGAATGACGTCTTGCTTCCCTGAATCCCACAGTAATCGTGATCCAGGAAAAGTTGAGCGGGATTCAACGCAGGAGTGAAGCTGGGAAGTTTTCAATGAGTTTTGCTGGGCGGCAATGGGCGAGGTTCGATAATCTGAATGGTTTTGCTGGACTTGATGGTTTTGACGGGCACCAGGGGCTTCCAGGTCTGATGTGGAGGGGTGGCGGGGGGAGTCAGTCCTGGAGAGAAACAAATAATCATGAAACTATAGTCACATGACCCACTGCTTTCAATGGAAACTAACTAAAGCCTGCTCGAACTCGCTGATGACATCATGCTTATTAGCATATTCATGATGTCGCATCGGCATTCTTCCTAATGTCAAGCCTTTACATTTTTTTGCTTTTATATAGAGTATCTGCAGTGTTTAAAATCAAATGTAAGACTTGAAGACCTTTTTTAAGAACTGTACAAATAAAATAAATAAAATAAAATCTTTAAGTTAAGTTGGGTGCCCATTAAAACACTCTTCTCCGAAACTCAAATACATAAAATATTTTGCCTTACATATATATATATATATATATATATATATATATAGTGTTTCTTGAGTAAAGACAAGCTGTAGTTATTCAGACAATCAGTTCTTTATTCACGATTGCATTGCAAACAAGCAGCAACATAGAGGAGGGGGCGGAGTTATGAGGTTTGACTGACAGTTTGAGGAGCCAATGGAGTTACGAGGTTTAGTCACAAGCTGTTTTTAATATTTTTCATTGGTTAAATATTTGAAAAACCCACAGACAGTTGTAAAGGGTGACTTATAGTAATTCTTTATGATTGGGATGCACCGATAAGAATATTTTGGCCGATACCGATAATTCTTTATATTTAAAAGCTGATAACCGATATATTAGCTGATAAATCTAGATCCAAATTTTTATATAATTTTTGAGAGCCTGATTACAAAAACAAAAGTCTCGCCATTAAAATCCATGCCTTAAACTAAATTATAATGTTTCTTATAACTTTATGAAGCCGATATGTCAGATTTGCGCTGCACATGTTCCACTTTACTGTATTTTCCTTTTTTGAAGTGATTTCAATCATATTTCAAGTAATTCAAAACCATTATGGCGAACAGTGCGCATCTGAAGAGTCTCAGCTGAAGGAAATAATCCATTATTTATCAGCTTTAATACAGTATATCGGACACATTTTCTTATCCGGCCAATAACGCTAACATATGTCGGCAGATACCGATATGGTGGCCGATACATCGTGCATCCCTAATTTATGAACAAAATAAAAATGATGAAATATGGAGATATGAGGTTTCCCCCCGACAGCTGGTGATCAGACCACTAACTCTGATGTGACCTCTGACCTGCAGTGCTACTGAGATCCGCAGGCCGTCGATCCTGATGCTCATCCCGGGAAACTTCTGGAAGATTCTGCCCTTCAGAAGCTGCAGAGAAACACAGTCTGACTGAGGAATCCACAATAACGGTAGGAGCAACAAATATTAACTAGTTAGTTGCTCTAATAATTCCCTGTGACGTCCGGTTATGTTTCTAGAGATTTAAACCCTGAACACACAAACATTATTAATTCCAGCTGTTCTACAAAAGCTATTAAGGCATTACAGGACTTCAATCACAACTTTAAAGATTGTGCTTTAATAACGTGTTTAATAACTCTCACTGCACTAAATCTGTGACGATATTGTCTTATGTGCCCGAGGAGACAAACACTCAGACAGGAAAATCAGTTCATGAAGCTTTTATGGAATGAAAATGAAAATGAATCTGAACGGATGTAAACGAGCTGATACTGTCTATTCAGTTACACATAATCATAAACAAAACATGCATTTATTATTTACCTTGAGTCTCAAACTGCTCCAAAAGGCTGGTCAGATCAGTGGCTTCAATTCCTGAAAAATAAACACAACATGACAGGCTTTGAATCTGTGTTATTTTACTATCACTGATAAAGTATTACAGTTTTTATAAAAGTTTTCTATTTAATTTTTAGTTTCATTTAGTTTTTATACATTTTTTTAAAAAAGAATTTTTTTTCCATTGTCATTTTAGTTAGTTTTAGTCATTTAGTTGTTTTTGTCATTTTAATTATATTTCATTTCTATTTAGTCTATTTAGTTTCAATTTTCTATTCGTTTTTGTAAATCAATTTTGTTTTTATATTTTAGTTATAGTATTTTTTTGTGGTTTTGTCATTTTTATTAGTTTGTTGTTTTTTCTATTTAGTTTTTGTCGTCTATTTAGGTTCTAGTTTCTGTTAGTTTTTTATAAATATTTTAACGTTTTTTATTTATTTTGCATTTTCATTTTTGTTCATTTTCACACACAGTTTTGCTGTGTGTTTTTGTCATTTTAATTAGTTTGTTTTTATTGTCTATTTAGTTTCTAGTTTTGATTATTTTATAAAAATGTTATAAATTTTGTTTTTATATTCTCCATTTCATTTGAGTAATTTTGATATTTTCCATTTTAATTTCAAAATTAAGTTTTAGTAACATTTGTTATATTTTTATCATTTTATTCGTTTTTTTTTTCCAAATAAAATGTCTATTTAGTTTTCATAGATTTTTACATCAAGTACAACTAAACGAAAATGAGAAATTAAATAATAAGTTAATTTCAGTTAACATTTGTTCCAAGTCACAAAATGGTTTATAAATGGTTTTAGTTTTAATTAAAGCTTTGAAAGCATGTTAATAGTTTAAAAGCCCCTTCAAACATCACTGGACAGTCAGCTCACCGATCTCTCCACACGTGGTGCGGTTCTGCTGTCCTTCAGGGAGTTCCTCTGCGACGCTCCTGGGCATCAGTACCGAGTCCGACGGAGCTGAAGGTTCTGATCCGGCTCGCGCTGGTGAATCTGTAGCTTTAATGATCACAGGCACGACCTCAGCGAGTCGAACCTCTTCACAGGAAACACAAACATCAGCTTGTGAGTGTGTCAGCGCCGGCTGCGAGTTCATCCCTGAGGATAGTGTGGGTTTCAAGGGCACCAGAACCGGGTTTGGAGGATCAGTCACAATCTGCGGGCGTCCTGAGCTTTACATGTGAGGATCGTGTGAGTTCCCGTGGCTGGGATGCCGATATCTTCACCTCAACAGTCGGAGCTCGATCCATCGCAACACAATGTGTGTTTAGATTCAACTTCGGGCCGGTTTTAAACAAATCCGGCAGAATAGCAGGAAGCTCCCTGGGAAAGTCGGGAAGCGAAGGCCATTTCGTCCGATAGTCCATCCGTGTCTCTTCACGAGGTTGTTTGCTCTGTCTGAGGAGACGGTACTGTTGCAGACTGAGTGCTTTGGGCTTCTGAGGGGAAGTGATGTCACTTTTAGAGGATGTGGATCCCGAGTCTGAATCGGACTCATCGTCTGGTGGGATCTCGTGAACGAAGGTTAAATTGACTGCAAATGTCACAGTTTTCCTGCTTTTTTCCCTGGTTTTGAGTAAAGCGCTTCGCCGAGGAGTCGTCATCAACACACTTCTGTCTAAAGACGAGGTGTTTCCGCTGTTTCTACACACATCATCTTCATCCCGATCCTCTTCGGATTTGGATATCAGAGATGAGCCGCTTCCTGCTTTCGGATCTAGTCCGTGTCCTGATTGGTTCTCTTCCGCTTCCTCGTAACCTTCTACATCTACAAACTCCTCCTCTTCCTCTTCTTCCACAGACACATGGACCTCTTTCTCTTTCTCCAGATGTGTCCTGATGCAGTACGGATGCATGTGTCTCACTAAATCTGCGAGGAATTCCCGTTCGTCTTGTGGGAATATCGTGTCGGATTCGATGCGGAAGCTTCTCGCACTCCTCTTGTTCTCTCTCGGGTTCTTCTCATCTTCGGCTCGCTGTGAAGTCTTACTCTGGGTTTCCAGATGGCGACGGGGTCTCAACTGTCGGTCTGACATTACCAGCTCCTGATGGAGAAAACCACACAGAACACTGGGATAAAACTAGAGGTTGACGGATATATGTTATGTTTGCCATTTAAGGCTAGCCTGGTTAAAACCAGACCATTCTCAGTAGTATCTGAGTTATGGTCTGCAAACTTCATTAATAACTCATTTCCAAGTTTAAAAGGCTGCACTGCACGGTTATTTATACACCTTTCATTCATACATATGCTGAGTCACAGGATAAGGAGTCCTCGTCGTCGAAAAAGTTCAAAATAGACCGTAAAAGGAAACGTGACCGGAGATTACAAAAACAAGGGTTAATGTCGGGATAGCTAACGCAGGAGAAAGCTTTCAAAAGAGACGCTGAAGTTTCCTGCTTTCTTCTCGACAGGTAAGTCAATGTTACGGTCTTAATTACAAGCTTTTTTTTCATTGCTTGGTTGTGTACTTTATCGCGAAGCAAAGAGGACACGGAGACTGACAGAATAGACAGAGCAGGTTACTTATGATATAAAAAAATCTCAGCTCTCAGATTCTGTCACTTTTATTACGAAATTCAAACAATATAGGCTATACTGTTTTTGGCGCTTGTAAATGTGACGCGAGTCACGACGGATCCCTAGCGGCACGTGAACCGATCATCTCTAGCTAGTAGCAGTAAATAAACACAAATGAACAATGTTGAAAGATACAGTACAACTTACCTAAATGTTTATTCCTCATACATTATATCGACCAATCAATCAAACAAATGGTAAACAGCTGGAGAACAATTATGTATGTCACAACATTTACCTCAGGAAAGCCATTTAATGACCATAATAAAGGCTAGCAGTTAGTTGGCTAGAAAAAAGAGCTATAAAGAGTATTTTGCTAAATATGTGTACTATATTACATATTTATTATATTTTTATTTATATCATTAAATAAAGTTATTATAATAAAAAAAAAACGCATTATGTATCTTTCTGTATGTTTACAGCATTAGGTGAGTTGTTTTTTTCTTGAGAAAAATGTATGCCTATCTTGTGTAGATATCCCCCCCACCCCCCGCTCCTCCATAAATCTCACTCCAAGCAAAACTCAAGAGTTGGCAGCTATGTTATATAGACAGTAGAACATTTATAGTTAAAAGTTAAACAGACTCTTTGATGAATAGCAGCTATTGAGTAAAGTAACGATAGAGAAGGCTCTGATGATGATGATATCTAACAATGCACGTACTTCAAAAAATATAACGAGTAAAGACGGCATTACTACTAATTACCATAGTTAATGTTTTTCACAGTCAGTAATTGATAACTAACAATCTTTTTTTCGTTGTTTCAAGTTTCAGTTTCACCAAGAAAAACTCAAAGTGCTATTATAAGACATCCTGTCATAGCTTTTTGGTACATAACAGCTACCGTAGATGCAACGCGCATTTGAAAAAGTGAGGCGCTGGAGAGCATTATTCATTTGAATGCAAAATACAATTTCACCACTAGATGGGAGAAATTCCTACACAGAGTCCCTTTAAATTACAGAAAACTTGTAATACATCTTTTTCTCATCTTAATGTAGGTAATCAACTGGGAAAGTTTCATGGTGATATCTGCTAGTTAATTTTTTTACCCTATTCACCTGTAGTGTCTCGCCTTATTCGGCATCTAGAGCTTCTTCTTCAGCTCTGGGATTTGAAATGTTGTAAAAGCGACACAGAGATGGTGTTTTTATTATTCAAAAGGTGAGAAAGGTATTATACAGGGATGTACCGATATGAAAATGTTGCCCGATAACCGATAATTGTTTATAATTGAAGGCCGATAAATCTAAATCCAAAATTGTATGTAATTTTTGAGAGCCTGATTACAAGAACAAATCTCACTATTAAAAGCCTCAAGCACACAATTATAATATTCTCATTATAACGTTATGTGGCCGATATGACACACGTTGCACTGAACTGTATTTTCCTTTTTTTAAGTGATTTCAATCATATTTCAAGTCATTCAAAGCCATCATGTTGAACAGATAAATTGTCATATCTTACAGAGTTCACAGTAAAGCATTATCTATTGTGAAGATCATTTCATTATGGTTGTTAGGCGATTCGTTTCATTCATATAACAGATTTGAAAAAAACTATTGGCCAATTATACAGGGATCAAACTAATTGTTTAACTTTCGTTATATGTAAATCCAGCATGGGTTGTCCTTTAGATAAACCTGGACTGAACAGAAGTTGCAGTCGTTTGATTTACACAAATATATAGTTTCTCTTCAACATCAGTGCCGCTGTGGAGACGGGAACTGCGCATGAATCCGGTCAATAACAGGATAAAGCAAAGGAAACTTACTTTTCCTGACTTTGAAGATGGTGATTGTGAGATTTTGGGGAATTGAAGCGCTGAAGCTCGATCTGAATGCAGAAGATTCCTGAGCTGTGAGGGGAAAAGTTTGACAAAAGCAAATTAACCAATTGCTTTTACATATATTGAGAACTTGAGACACTAGGTAAGAGACTAGGTAGAGACTAACTGTGTGGTTTGGAGCCGAAAAAATCTCTGCGTCCGGAAGCACGTCAAACGGTGACAACGTTTCAACATCAACGCTGTCCAAGATCTCGCTCAGCGCCGACAGAAGCGACGCCTCACTTTCCACACTTTCAGTCGCCATCTTTTCCTGAAAGATGGATAAAATGGAAGGATCCAGGCTTCCATGGAGACTGAGAGCATCAGAGATCTTTCCAACATCCAGATCAAAGACGGGAACGTCATGTTTCCCAAATTCAAACTGTGGATAAAAAAACAAAACACACAAAACAATGCTGGATATGATTATGAGGATTCAAACCCAGGCCACAAACTCTGGGCTCTGTATTCCTGGGAAGTCATTACGATGAGGACTTCCCACTTATCCCTGAACTTTCTTCTAATCACATATAACTTCAAATCACACATGTGGTATTACTAAGATTATTGTGTGCAGTGTTTGCCCTGTAGCTAAATAATTAATAAATTATGTTTGGCCAATTTATTTTTTATTTTTAATAATGCAGTTCATATTGTAAACCATTAGTAAACTTCACCACGGTACAACAAATAGTCAAAACTATAGAAACTTGTTTATAAATCACAATTTTGTTTCTTTCACTCTTACAAGTTAATATCTCGTAATTATGAGTTAATATCTCGCAATCCTTCAAAACATTAGATTAAAGTACAGAAATCTGAAAAAAACATAGCAAAATACTATAATTACTTGTACTATAATAAAGCTGTAGGTTCACATTTACAATTTTACAGTAAAAAAATAAATCAGAAATATAATTAATGCTACCATTATATATTTTAATAGATGGATGAACTTAAAATAAATAGCCTAAACAAGTAATTACCAGAAAAGAAATGCGTAAACAAAAATATGTACATCAATAATACATTTTTAAGTAGTACAGTAGATTTACAGAAGGTTAAAGAACAAACTCAGCAAAAACTCAATTTAAAACTGTTGATTTGATTTAAGCGTGAATGATTGTTAATTGATTCTCGACTCTGACAGACAGGTGTGTGTGTAAGAGAGTGAGCGAGTGTGTGTGTGTGTGTGTGTGTGTGAGAGAGACACGTCAGCGTTATTTGACCTGGACACTCAGATAAGAAACATGAGCATTGAATGACATTAAAGAGAAGTTTCACCTCATAATCCATTCATTCATTCATTCATTGATGAACGCGAGCAGAATAAGATCGTGCAGAAGGAAAATATTAGTTTGATTTCATTCATTAATTAGCCTTTCATACTGATTGAGAACATAATCTGTCAAACAATCTGTATTTCCCACCTTTATGGGCTTAAAATATTTTTATTTTATACAGTTTTATATTTGAATATCATGTTTCAGCCCTAATGCATGCTGGTGTATGATGATTTAAACAGCTGAATCAAAACTTCTAGTTCAAAAACTTTATTCAGACACTTGACTAACTAATTAAACCTCATTTGAGCCGTTAATATGATTTCAATAGCGCATTTCTCGAGATTTATAACTTCACATCCGCCTCGAGCACGCGCTCCCGTCCACGTGTTCACATGCTGAGCGTCCTTTCTACACACGCCGTCCTCACAAACCTTCATACAAACATCTGCATATACACAACAGAAACACAAATAAGACCTGAGCGTCCTGGTGCGCTTGTGCTCCTGTGCTGTCCGTGAAATCACACTTTAAATCCTTCAGTTTTACGCCATGCGGCGCCGCCATTTTGATTCGGAGAGAAGAGTTGCACACGAGGCGCCGGGTGAGTCACGTGACGCGGAGGTTCCCGGGAAAATGACAGCTCGAATGCGTTTCGTTTTAACGGTCTTTGCTGCAGTTACTAGGCAACAGCTCGCGTTACCGTCACCGTCAGTTACTGTGAGGAGATCTTACGGTATTCTACAGTCATATTATTTTACATATTTCATTTGATTTGTATAATTAGGATGACGTAATACAGTGGGATCTAGTGGTCGATTTTGTGAGGTAGGGAAGATCAGCTATTAGGCCTTTATCAATAACTTATTACTCAGTTAGTAATTGAGGCCAAATAAAGTCTAAACTTACATTTTTCACTCCGCATTTCAATAATAATATACTTCTTCTCATAACCATGTCTTATTTTCCAGTAAAGTATAACATGGAAGACCATATCTGCCACAGAAGAAAAAAAAATCCTTTTGTAAATCCTAATTATGACATACTAAGTCACATTTATTAGATGAAAGGCTGAAATTATGACTTAAAACATCATAATTATGACATAAAAAGTACAAAATATGTCGAAATTATGACAAGTTAACAAGTCCTGATGAGAATGTAAATGTGTACCTTGAAATGCAATGTAAGTCACTTTGGATAAAAGCGTCTGCCAAAAGTGTAAATATAACTTTGCAATAATTATGTCATAGTATGTCATGATTTTTTAATGTAGTAATTATGGCAAAAAGTAAATTATGACATACCAAGTCGAAGATTAATACTTAGTCAAAGACTGACATGAGTTGAAATTGACAAAAAGTCATCATTTCGTTTTTCTCTCATAATTTTAACATTTTATTTTCATAATTATGTCTTAGGATGTCATAAAAAAAAATTATTCATAATTATGCACAAAAGTTAAAGTGATGACTTAGTATATCATGTTAGTATGTCAATAGTATGGTTTATTGACTGTACCATGAAAATAATTATCGGCACTTTGTATTTGCCATAATTTGAATATCAGCGGATCCATCGTTAATGAGCTTCTGTGATGATGTCATCAGTCTTCACAACCAGTTACATTTCAATAAATGTTGTAGAGAGTTTGGCTTGGTTGCACTGTTGCATATGTGATTTGCAGGAACTTGCTGAGTTCAGAGTGACAATGCAGATCTGGAAGGCTGTCCAATTTCCCATCATCCTCTATTTGATCTTCAGTTGGTCAGGTCTTCCAAACTATTAAAATAACTTTAAGCATTGGGACAGAGGGCTGTATAAAGCTGTTAGGCATGAATTCAAGAGATCTGTCTGGCTAAATGAAAATGAAAACAAGATTTAAAAAAGGAGAAGAAGCAAATAAGAAGATTGTCAAAACATGGTAATAGATACATTTTTGTTAATGTCGCAGCTTATGTCACACTCACAGAATGCAATATATTCTAGCTTATTTACAATGTTGTGCTCTCCTTGATCTGCCACAGCTGTAATGGCAGAAACCAAAAGCTTAATTTTTACTGGATTCCATTCACACACACACACACACACTTCTTCTTCTTGTTCGTCCATCAAAGTTGATGATGACCATGGCACGTTTGTCATTTTTTTGGGGTTTTGATGAGTGCGCAGATGGCTGAAGAGGCCAATCCGAGCCCGGAATTCCCTGTGGCACACTGGACAGGTCAGGGGGGATGTAGAGCTCTGAGGTGCAGCCACATGTCCTTCCTTTGTAGATTTGCGCTGCTGCCTCTTCAAGATAGCACAGGAGCTTCTCCTGCTCTCACAGAGGACTGCACCGTCCTGGACTTTTCTTCTCCAGGCAGGTCGGTCCTGTGCTAGGGATTCCCAGCTTTTCAGGTCGAGTCCAAAGCTCTTCAAGGAAGCTTTAAGGGTGTCCTTGTAGCGCTTTTTGGGGCCACCTTGTGCTCGCTTGCCATTTTTCAGCTCGCCAAAGAAGACTTGTTTTGGAAGTCTCACGTAGGGCATTCTGGTCACATGGCCAGTCCATCTAAGCTGTTCCTTCGCAAGCATGGTGTAGATGCTGTGGATATTTGCCTTGCTGAGGACTTCCGTGTCAGGGATTCTGTGTTGCCACTTGATCCTCAGCAGTTTCCTCAGACAGCTCAAGTGGATATGATTCAATTTTTTGGCATGGCGCTGGTAGACTGTCCAGGCTTCGCACCCATACAGAAGAGTTGGTAAGACAACAGCCCGGTAGACCTTCAGTTTTGCTC
This sequence comes from Leuciscus waleckii, assembly GCA_900092035.1. Classification (NCBI taxonomy): domain Eukaryota; kingdom Metazoa; phylum Chordata; class Actinopteri; order Cypriniformes; family Leuciscidae; genus Leuciscus; species Leuciscus waleckii. The sequence goes on along the minus strand of FLSR01000231.1, from coordinate 59,037 downwards.
CTGCTTGATGCCAGTCCTTTCCCATACCGATTCACGTAGACGTCCAAAGGCTGCGCTGGCCTTGACAATCCTGATGTTAACTTCATCATCTATGTGCACAGCACGAGACAGTGTACTACCAAGGTAAATAAACTTGTCAACGGCTGAAAGCTTTTGCCCATTCACAAAGATGGTTGGCTCAGTGTAGGGTTTACCAGGAGCAGGTTGGTATAGGGATTCAGTCTTCTTTGTGCTGATTGTTAGGCCGAAGTTGTTGCAGCTGAGGAGAGGTGGTCAATACTGTCCTGTAGATCTTTATTTGAGCCAGCAGCCAGAGCACAGTCATCAGCAAACAAAAGTTCTCGAACAGTGACTTCCTCCACTCTAGTTTTGGCTTGCATCCTCCGCAGATTGAATAGCCCACCGTCAAAACGGTAGATGAAGTTAATCCCAGTGTTGTAATTCTGGAATGAGTCTTGCAGCATGGCAGAAAACACCATGCTGAAGAGCGTTGGCGCTAAAACGCAGCCTTGCTTCACCCCGTTTGTCATTGTCACATGCTGTGCTAAGCTTATCCAGGTATCAGCAAAATGCTTGTCGTTGTTTCAGCAACATTACTATCAGTACTGTACTGGTTGCTAATAATACTAATAATTTGTTACATTTATATAGCGCTTTTCTGGGCACTCAAATCGCTTTACATATGGAAGGGGGATTCTCCTCAACCACCAACCATGCTGTGGTAATCAAAGAGTTGTTTAGCCTTTTCTGGTTGCATAGAATAAAGAATGAGCTTTTTAAAAAAAAAAAAAAAAATCTGATTATTGCACATGCTGTGTTAAAGTTAGCACATGCTTGTGGCTTAAGCTTATCTAGATCATTGGTAACATACTGTGCAAATACACATTAGGTATGTTCACCGCAGAGGTCTGTCATTCAACACTAAAAACATCATAGCTTGATGATCTGTGAAGGTGTGTGGAATCATGGGAGTCATCATCTTCACCTTCACAGCCGACGGGGGGCAGAAATCATGTTTATACTACATGCTTGTTATCAGCTTTTGCTGCCGCTAGGGGTGTAAGCTTCCCCCAATAGATCCCTTACACTGTTAAATAGGCTACAGCAACATGCTTGTTACAATGTGTCCTTGCTTGCTCCAGCTTGAGGTGATGCTTCCCACTATTGGATCTGTAGTGCTCAACATATGCGACTAACATCAGGATGTAATAACCATTCTATCAGCATCAGTCGTGTTGGTAGTGTGTAAACAAAAAGGCATCCAGAATTTCGCTGTCAGTTTGTGTCGGGGGATATTGGCATATGGTTTTGTTTCGGGGGGTTATCACTGCTCTCCCTGCTCTTGCCCATCACTGCTCTTGAGTTCTTGCCCAGAACAGAACCATACCGCCAATCCAAACTGTATGCTAATAGTCAATCGTATTTGACGATAGTGGTCCTGACAGAAATGTACTGTAATGGAATACTAGTATTTTTTATGTTTTAAAAGCTTCTACAATTATGAAAAAATTCATTTTTGATGAGTTTATTATGTACTAAATTTCTCATAATGTAAAAATTATTATTACATCGTGAGCTCAAGATTTTATTACATTTTGATAAAATTATTACATTATGAACATTTTGTTACAATAATGTATGTAAGATATGATGTCATTATTTATGTAATAAATGTAATACCACATTATGTGCAGTTATTACATTATGAATTGCTACAGCATAATATACGTCTCTGGAAAAATATATATTGTTTTTGTTAACAAAGACATTCTTAGGGGAAAAGTATTGAAGTATTGCACTCTTGATTAATTGATTTATCTCAGTGGTTCTCAACCCTCTTCCTGGAGCCTATTTGTAAATGTAAGCTTATACTTCTAAAATACAACATACCAAAACAACAACAACAACAACAACAGAATATCATAAAAAGCAGTTCATCTTAAATCCATTCTTCATGTTTATTATTTAACCTGGTCTAATTTAAATTTCATCAGTGAAAAATTATGTCTCATTCAAATCAGTCCTTAATTCTTTCCCCAAATCACACACTGCCATTTCTCCACTGATTGTTTACAGAATATCCGAACACTGAGTATCACAAGCAGACATGAATATAAATCAGTAATACATCTGAAAAGAAACAGATACTTACCCTGAATTTGAAATGTTTCTCAGATGTCTGAAGGGTATGAGGAGGACCAGCCGGAGCCCCTCTCTCTTATATCTCCATCTCTGGACTGTACCAAACAACAGAGCAGGGGTGGTGTGATCTTATTAAAAAAAAAGAGAGATTACATTAGAAGAACATAACGTCCCCATACGTCCCTATTATAGTGAAGGATTAATGTGCAATACTGGCTATTTCTGTAAAATGAACAATAACAGTATTTTATCATTTTTCATCAATTTATCAATTTATCATTTTTCCTTTCAGTTTAATTTTTCCTTTCAGTTATGTGATTTGCAGGAACTTGCTGAGTTCAGAGTGACAATGCAGATCTGGAAGGCTGTCCAATTTCCCATCATCCTCTATTTGATCTTCAGGTTGGTCAGGTCTACCAAACTATTAAAATAACTTTAAGCATTGGGACAGAGGGCTGTATAAAGCTGTTAGGTATGAATTCAAGAGATCTGTCTGGCTAAATGAAAATGAAAACAAAATTTAAAAAAGGAGAAGAAGCAAATAAGAAGATTGTCAAAACATGGTAATAGATACATTTTTGTTAATGTCGCAGCTTATGTCACACTCACAGAATGCAATATATTCTAGCTTATTTACAATGCAGCAAACAAGAGTTCTCGAACAGTGACTTCCTCCACTCTAGTTTTGGCTTGCATCCTCCGCAGATTGAATAGCCCACCGTCAAAACGGTAGATGAAGTTAATCCCAGTGTTGTAATTCTGGAATGAGTCTTGCAGCATGGCAGAAAACACCATGCTGAAGATCGTTGGCGCTAAAACGCAGCCTTGCTTCACCCCGTTTGTGATTGGGAACGGATCAGAGAGTTCTTGCTGGTCTCTGACGCTGGCCATCATGCCATCATGGAGATTGCGCACAATGCCAATGAACTTGTCTGGACACCCATACTTGGCCATGATTTTCCATAGGCCCTCCCGGCTGACTGTGTCGAATGCTTTTGTTAGATCAACGAAAGCCATATATAGATCAACATTTTGTTCTTGGCATTTCTCCTGTAACTGCCGAGCAGTAAATACCATGTCAGTGGTTCCGCAATCTTTTCTGAAACCACACGACTCTCAGGTAGCAGACCCTGGTCGAGATGGACAATTAGGCGGTTCAGAAGGATTCTTGCCAAGATTTTGCCAGCGACTGATAGTATGGAGATGCCTCTATGGTTGTCGCAGTCCTGCCGATTGCCTTTCCTTTTTTATAGATTGATTATAGTAGTATCCTTGAACTCCTTGGGAACGGCTTCTAATTTCCACATAGCCTGGAAGAGGTCGGTCAATTTCTCGACTAAGCGAGGCCCTCCAGCCTTGTAGATTTCGCTGGAATGGCATCGGACCCTGGAGCTTTGCCGGATGAGAGAAGTGTTATGGCTTTGCTGGTTTCCTCAGTGGATGGTAGAACAGCCAAGGACTGGTTTATTTCAACTTGAGGCAATCTCGCAATTGCCTCCTCATTTATGCATGATGGCCGATTGAGGACCGCGCTGTAGTGTTCGACCCACCTTTCAAGTATTTTGTCCTTCTCCGTAAGGAGTGTTGTTCCATCTAAGTTCAGGAGAGATGAAATTCCTGAGTGTTGCGGACCATAGACCTGCTTGAGTGCATAATAGAGGCACTTGGTGTTGTTACTGTCAGCGTAGGATTGAATCTCCTCAGCTTTTGCGCACAGCCAGGGGTCTTGCATGACTCTGAGTCTCTGCTGAACAATCCTGCGAATGTTGAGTAAGGCAATTTTCTTTAAACTTGAGCTGCTGTCATTCAGATATGCTTTATGCAGGCGATGTTTTTCGTCAAGGAGTGCTCGGATTTCTGCATCGTTCTCATCAAACCAGTCTTGATGTGTACGTAATGGAACACCAAGTGATTCAAGGGCTATAGAATGCAGCACGGTCTTGAGAGCAGTCCAGTCTGCCTCGGCGTCTGTATGCTCGAAGCTTAGAGACTCCAGGTGATGGTCTAAAGCCTCAGCAAAGGCCAGTGTGGTGTGTTCCTGTTGTAGGCAAGTGATGTTAATTCGCTTGACACGTCTTTGTCCTCGTGGGCGTCTGCTAGGCTTAATCCGGATGTTAAGTTTGGAGATAATGAGGGATGGTCAGTCCAACATTCAGCACCACACATTGCCTTGGTCACCCTGACATCGTGCCGGTCGCTCCTCCTCACGATGACGCAGTCAATCAAGTGCCAGTGGTGTGAACGAGGATGCATCCATGAAGTTTTCTTGCGCTTTGGTAGTTGGAATATCGTGTTGGTGATGAGCAGGTCAAATTCAGAGCATGTTTGCAGCAGTAGAAGACCGTTGCTGTTACATTTTCCAATACCATTACCAGAGTATGGTTTTGTTTCGGGGGGTTATCACTGCTCTCCCTGCTCTTGCCCATCACTGCTCTTGAGTTCTTGCCCAGAACAGAACCATACCGCCAATCCAAACTGTATGCTAATAGTCAATCGTATTTGACGATAGTGGTCCTGACAGAAATGATGATCACAGCAGGCTGATTAGAATGAGAATAGTGGAAAACAGAGTCTAGGTCAGACAGGTAGTGCTGTAATTTCATGACCAGCTATTTAGTAGACGCGTACAGTAGCAAGTACAGTGGCGTACAGCACACTAATGGCAGGCATAGTCTCCCTAGAACAACTTAGTGTTGTGTTCCTTGCTCGAGGGTGAAATTATGCACACACACACACACACACACAAACTCGCACACACACACGCACACAAACTCGCACACACTCACTCAATCTCGCACACATACTCACTCACACACACACACACACACACAAACTCGCACACACACACGCACACAAACTCGCACACACTCACTCAATCTCGCACACATACTCACTCACACACACACACACACACACAAACTCGCACACACACACGCACACAAACTCGCACACACTCACTCAAAGACACACACGCACACACACAAACACACTTTTCTTTATATTCAAATAGTGTATTGACATTTATTCCATTTTGTTAATGGGCAGAAATGATGAAAGTCCTACATTTGTAATGTGTGTGTGAGAGTGTGTGGTGGCGTGGCGGAACGCTTCTGGAACAAGAGTTAAATAAAAAAAGAAAAAACACGTGACTTTAAAGTGTGTGTTATTTGTCATGTCAGTTTATGAAATGTATATAATATTTAATGTGTTTGAGTGTTTTCTGTATTTGCACACGGTCTGCAGAGACACCGTAGACGACCCCTGACCTTTAACCTGACACCACACCAGAGTTTGCCAGCCTCGTCACCACAGCACTGAAAGCTGCTCTGTCGTGTGTGTGTATGTGTGTGTGTGTGCGTGTGTGTGTGTGTGTGTGTGTGTGTGTGCAGGAGAAATCATCATCTGATCCCAGAACAGCTGAGAGAGTCTCTTCTGTAGAAGAGGAGGAACTGAGGAACGACATGAGAGAGACCAGAAGAAGATCTTCATCACTGTTGTGCAGAGCTAAGAGGTACAGGACTACACACACACACACACACACACACACACACTCTCACATAAACACACTCTCTCACACACACACACACACACACACACTCACTATAAATACTATAATTAGTCATTTTAAATGGTACAAGTGAATTTAGGCATTGCAACATTATAATGTACAGTATATTTATAAAATATTATATTAAATGTATATATATATTGAGATCTGATGAGGAATGTCCTGCACTGAGCAGCGTTATTATAATATTAGTGTTTTACAGATTAACTTTATGAGTGTTAGATGACGGCACAGGTAATCGAAATATATGGACAGGCTGATGAGCATTAGATATGCAACATCGGCTGATAGGTCAAATATTGACTGATATCAAGAAATTAATAATAAATAAGTAATAGCCCAGATGTTGTGCTGAAGGTGGTGATGTAACAGAAGCGGCGACGGGATGAAGGGAAAGGGAAAAATGTTGGGCGGGGCTTGATTATGCGCATCGGTTGTTGATTGGTTGTTGAGATGTGGGCGTGGCTCTCAGTGTATGCAGATGAGTGTGTGCTTGAGGGGCGGGGCTTGATAAACAGCACCCACTACTAATCGTGTCAAATCGTGATTTCAATATTGACCGGAATAATCATGATTTTGAGTTTGTTGATATCGTGCACCCTGATGAGTTTGATTATAATGACTTCATACGCCAGTGTTTCTGCTGAGGTGAAACTGATTTGTCATTTCGGTGGTTGTCTATCAAGGGCAAACGTGTGTGTGTGTGTGTGTGTGTGTGTGGGGAAGGGAGGGGGGTGTCTGTGTGAGATCGGAAGAGCACACGTCTGAACTCC
>FLSR01000231.1:8069-24354 GCA_900092035.1 Leuciscus waleckii | reverse complement strand
TCTGGAGACTGGCTAGGCCACTCCAGGACCTTGAAATGCTTCTTACGAAGCCACTCCTTCGTTGCCCGGGCGGTGTGTTTGGGATCATTGTCATGCTGAAAGACCCACCACGTTTCATCTTCAATGCCCTTGCTGATGGAAGGAGGTTTTCACTCAAAATCTCTCGATACATGGCCCAATTCATTCTTTTCTTTACACGGATCAGTCGTCCTGGTCCCTTTGCAGAAAAACAGCCCCAAAGCATGATGTTTCCATCCCCATGCTTCACAGTAGGGTATGGTGTTCTTTCTCCTCCAAACACGACGAGTTGAGTTTTGACCAAAAAGTTCTATTTTGTTTTCATCTGACCATATGACATTCTCTCAATCCTCTTCTAGATCATCCAAATGCTCTCTAGCAAACTTCAGACAGGCCTGGACATGTACTGGCTTAAGCAAGGGGACACGTCTGGCACTGCAGGATTTGAGTCTCTGGTGGCGTAGTGTGTTACTGATGGTAGCCTTTGTTACTTTGGTCCCAGCTCTCTGCAGGTCATTCACTAGGTCCCCCCGTGTGGTTCTGGGATATTTGCTCACCGTTCTTGTGATCATTTTAACCCCACGGGATGAGATCTTGCGTGGGCCCCAGATCGAGGGAGATTATCAGTGGTGTTCTATGTCTTCCATTTCCTAATAATTGCTCCCACAGTTGATTTCATCACACCAAGCTGCTTACCTATTGCAGATTCAGTCTTCCCAGCCTGGTGCAGGTCTACAATTTTGTTTCTGGTGTCTTTTGACAGCTCTTTGGTCTTGGCCATAGTGGAGTTTGGAGTGTGACTGTTTGAGGTTGTGGACAGGTGTCTTTTATACTGATAACAAGTTCAAACAGGTGCAGTTAATACAGGTAATGAGTGGAGGAACGAGGAGCCTCTTAAAGAAGAAGTTACAGGTCTGTGAGAGCCAGAAATCTTGCTTGTTTGGAGGTATACTTATTTTCCACCATAATTTGCAAATAAATTCATTAAAAATCCTACAATGTGATTTTTTGGATTTTTTTCTTCTCATTTTGTCTCTCATAGTTGAAGTGTACCTATGATGAAAATTACAGGCCTCTCTCATCTTTTTAAGTGGGAGAACTTGCACAATTGTGGCTGACTAAATACTTTTTTCCCCCACTGTATATCTTTTTTTTTATTAAATATGTAAGGGTTAATGCCCGACGAGGTGTCCATTGTCAGGTATAAATGGACGACAGCGAGGCGTGAACCGTCCGACGCGCAACCGTTGCCTCCGCCGAAGTCCATTAATACCTGACAATGGACACATCGAAGGGCATTAACCCGCTTATACCATGGTCACTTGCCAAATAACAGATTTTTAAAACATTAGTTTATATTTTAATAAGTTTTACAATTGAAATCTAAAGTTTTTACAAACAATATCTTGGTTTCCCTGGTTACGCCTGACGGTTTATTTAGCAACCGGAGATATTTATAATCCGCTCAGCTCGTAGAAGCCTTCAGTTTACTGCCTGTTGCTATGGTTACTCACAGCTGATGCTCATTTATTTATTCATTTCGAACGGTAAACAGTCAGTTTCACCAGAACTCCTTTACTAGGTGTCCTCTAGCACTTTATAATGGACACCCTGCAGCCAATCAAATCGAGTATCGAGTATTCACCCAGACCATGGTATAATGAAAGTTAAATTTTGTATATTGTATTTTTAATTTTATCATTATATAAAAAAAGATAGTATTATTATTCATTCAGGCATTCAGAGCCAAAAGTATGAAAATTGTGCCTATTCATTATAAATACATGCTTAAATATATATATAAATTATTTTTATATGTATATTTATCTTTTCTTATTTTTTTAAGCAAACAGACAGTATATAGTGTTTAGAGTGTGTCCACCTTTGACGGCGCCGGGTGATGATGAGCCAAGAGCTTGTACGTGTTCCAGTTGTTCTCAAAACTCCTGCGATGAAGAAACAACTGATGAACTCAGAGATTAACAAACACAATCACACACACACACACACACACACACACTAAGAGAAAAGATTCACAAACACAATCACACACACACTGAGAGAAAAGATTCACAAACACAATCACACACACACACACACACACACTGAGAGAAAACATTCACAAACACACACAATCACACACACACTGAGAGAAAAGATTCACAAACACAATCACACACACACTGAGAGAAAAGATTCACAAACACAATCACACACACACTGAGAGAAAAGATTCACAAACACAATCACACACACACTGAGAGAAAAGATTCACAAACACAATCACACACACACTGAGAGAAAAGATTCACAAACACAATCACACACACACTGAGAGAAAAGATTCACAAACACAATCACACACACACTGAGAGAAAAGATTCACAAACACAATCACACACACACTGAGAGAAAAGATTCACAAACACAATCACACACACACTGAGAGAAAAGATTCACAAACACAATCACACACACACTGAGAGAAAAGATTCACAAACACAATCACACACACACTGAGAGAAAAGATTCACAAACACAATCACACACACACTGAGAGAAAAGATTCACAAACACAATCACACACACACTGAGAGAAAAGATTCACAAACACAATCACACACACACTGAGAGAAAAGATTCACAAACACAATCACACACACACTGAGAGAAAAGATTCACAAACACAATCACACACACACTGAGAGAAAAGATTCACAAACACAATCACACACACACTGAGAGAAAAGATTCACAAACACAATCACACACACACTGAGAGAAAAGATTCACAAACACAATCACACACACACTGAGAGAAAAGATTCACAAACACAATCACACACACACTGAGAGAAAAGATTCACAAACACAATCACACACACACTGAGAGAAAAGATTCACAAACACAATCACACACACACTGAGAGAAAAGATTCACAAACACAATCACACACACACTGAGAGAAAAGATTCACAAACACAATCACACACACACTGAGAGAAAAGATTCACAAACACAATCACACACACACTGAGAGAAAAGATTCACAAACACAATCACACACACACTGAGAGAAAAGATTCACAAACACAATCACACACACACTGAGAGAAAAGATTCACAAACACAATCACACACACACTGAGAGAAAAGATTCACAAACACAATCACACACACACTGAGAGAAAAGATTCACAAACACAATCACACACACACTGAGAGAAAAGATTCACAAACACAATCACACACACACTGAGAGAAAAGATTCACAAACACAATCACACACACACTGAGAGAAAAGATTCACAAACACAATCACACACACACTGAGAGAAAAGATTCACAAACACAATCACACACACACTGAGAGAAAAGATTCACAAACACAATCACACACACACTGAGAGTGTGTGTGTTATCTGCACACTGACTATATACACGCGTGTGGAGAGAGGAAGCACAGGTGTGTGTGTTATCTGCACACTGACTATATACACGCGTGTGGAGAGAGGAAGCACAGGTGTGTGTGTTATCTGCACACTGACTACATGCACGCGTGTTTCCCACTAATCCCTGACGTGGAATATCTGTAATGTCTGATGAACTGGCAAACGGCCGTTTCTTTCTGTAGAAATGTGTTACACACAAACTGAGAATACACAGTTCCTTGTTGTGGAAGAGTGAGATGTGTAAGAGTGTGTTGTTAGGGACACACACACACACACACTGTAGAGATTATAGAATATGTGAAAAAGAACAAGCAACTGTAAAAGTTCCGTTCACATGTACAGCATCTCTACAGATATGTGCTGGATAACTACACATGTATATTCGTGTCTTTAACGACTGTGTACTCACAGTTAAATGATTACATTTACACAATGCACTTATTGTGTACATGTTTGTACATCATACTCATGTTTAAAAAAAACCTGCATGTAATATCAGCGAATTACATCTAGAGTTACACTGTTGACTATTCCCTTATTATACGAATCATGAGTATCAAATATGATCATCAGGCGTATGAGGAAGGTTTGTTTGTTCATCTCTCAATCATCATTGTATTATATGTTTTAAACTAACAGAGCTTTGAATATCACCTTACTAAGACATTATTGGCAGATATTAATATTTATACACATTTTATGTCAGTATCTGCTATAGTGTTATAAAGATCTCACTGTTTACATTACAAGCATCAGTATTTCATATAAATATCAGCATCTTCATCTGAGCTGTTTCTCCTCCATATTCTCACTATAGACTATATGAGCCATAAGAGTCTGATGCATCACATATATGACACTAACAAAACATTTATGCATACTTTTTTTCTTTTTTTTTTGCATACTTTTTTTTTTTTTTTTTTTTTTTTTTATAATTTTTTTGTCAAAAACTTCTAAAAAGTATTGTCTGACTATTATTTCATATGTCAGGATTTACAGGGTTAGAACCAAAAGTATCAGGGCAATTATTGGTGGAGGGCGGATCATGAATCAGTGTGTCAAATGATTCTGAGTGAGTGAGTGAGTGAGTGAGTGAGTGAGTGAGTGAGTGTGTGTGTGTGTGTGTGAGTACCGTGCCATCTCCTTGGTCTCCTGATGGGAGGACTCCAGCTCTAACCCTCTTCAGCAGGATCACTCCTCCTTCCTTCATCAGGAGAGGACAGTATTTCCCCGCTGCAGGACAGAGAGAGGAGAGCGTGAATAGAACACTGGCTCTCATTGATTATGTGTACACACACACACACACACACACACACACACACACACACATTTTGTGCATACGAACGATTTTAAGAACAAATCACGATTCAGCAAAAATGTCATAATAAAATGTATTGTAAATATACCATAAGATAACCCAAAAGCACTTCCTCTGTGAGGCCTTACACTCAGGGCTGCACTCGGCCTTAAACCTTCTGAATTTAATTTACATTTTTCTATGTTTGGGCGAGTTTAGTCTGAGTGAACCTCGTTTAGAATCCTTCACTAACATCAGAACGAGGTCAAGAACACATTCATGTGTGTGTGTGTGTGTGTGTGAACGTGTTGTGGATTAGGAGACATCATCAGGAAGATCTTCAGGCTCATCGAAGTGAAAATTCACAGTGATTTTAAAGTGAAATACTCACGGTAAACTGACACCAGGTTATAAAGCGCCCATGTGGCCCAGTGCTGACTGACCGGAGCACCACTCTGAGCCAGCAGACGCAGGATCGGCTCAAACGACCTGCACACACACACACACACAGGTCAGTGACGAGGTAAGAGCGTCTGCTCACAGATGACATCACTCTGATCTCTTAAAGGTGCAGTGTGTAAGTTTAGCACATCTAGTGGTGAGGTTGTGAACTGCACCCAACAGAAGTTACGGTGGCGGACAGGAAGTGTTGTCGTCGTCTGAGACAGCAGAGAGGAGCCAGTTAAACAATGAGGTTTCTTTACAAAGATGAATGAAGAAATTATGTTAACTTTATTATTCAGTGAAACGATGTTATTGTGAGTATTATTGTCACCTGTTCATCATTGCGTCAGTGTTTTATCCGCTGACTTTAGCTGAAGCTTCTTATCATGGAGAACAACATCGTGACGAAACACGTTTGTCCGCTCAGGGCCACCGTGGAAACATGTGGATGTAACGAACCGCGGTGTGTGTAGAGAGAAATGCTCATTCTCAGCTAATAAACGCATAACGCTTCATTAAGTAAGATCTTTATACACCACTGACAACATAGATGTGTATATGATAATGCAGTTCTGTCCACAGATCCTCCTGAATATTACACACTGCACCTTTAAGCATTACTGTATTTTCCTTAATATCAGCCACATCATCTGAAACATGCTGTGATATAATGTGATTAACGTCAAGCACTCGATCAGACACACACGTGTGCACTGGTGCTGAAGCGAGAGCTCATATACTCATATATCACTCTTACCATTTATCATCAATGCCACTATCATTTATGTGTTCTAGAATTATATTTTTTATTCCTAATACCGTTATATTTACTCACCCTTCCCTCGCACACTGTAACACATCTTTCCCTCGCACTCTGTAACACATCTTTCCCTCGCACACTGTAACACATCTTTCCCTCGCACACTGTAACACATCCTTCCCTCGCACACTGTAACACATCCTTCCCTCGCACTCTGTAACACATCTTTCCCTCGCGGGTCAAAATGACCCGAAGCCATAAAATTATACTTACTTTTTTCCCCCCACTTTGATAATATTTTGTCTATTTTTTTAGTGCAATTTTTGGGAGATTTTTGTTATTGTTATTTATTTTATTTCCGCTGGGTCCTAGAGTCATTTCTCTTCAGTATACATTCAGATACACATGTATTTCCAGTTCTCTTCAGTATACATTCAGATACACATGTATTTCATTGTCCTGAAGCATTCCTCGCACTCCACTCATTCCTCAGGGGGTCAGATCGACGCGAGAGTGAAGGATTCATTACTGTTTTACATTGCAACCACAAAGCTCCTCAAATCCATTGAGTTTTTGTGTGTGTGTGTGTGTGTGTGTGTATTCATGTTCAAGTGTGACAAAAGTCCAGGAGTCTTGAACCCTTTGATGAACACTCAATTTTAGTATTTAAAAAAAAAAGGGAAGGATGAGGATGTGTTGTAGAGTGAAAGGAAACAAAATATACATGTTTATAGTGTTTGTTTGTAAATATTTCATTTTATTTACCGGTATTTCACATTATTTTGTATGTAATAATAAAATATGACTTGTACACTGACACTTATCAGAGTTTATCAACAACGCAATTTTGACCCGTGTGACTTATCTTGAAGAAAATACGGCATCCGAGTTAAAAGAGTCATAACTAGGTCATCCTCATCATCATCATCATCCTCATCATCATCATTCTCATCCTCACCATCATCATCCTCATCATCATCATCCTCATCATCATCATCCTCATCATCATCATCCTCATCATCCTCATTATCATCCTCATCCTCATTATCATCCTCATCCTCATTATCATCCTCCTCCTCATTATCATCCTCCTCCTCATTATCATCCTCCTCCTCATCCTCATCCTCCTCCTCCTCATCCTCATCCTCAACACTGATCTGTAGCTAAGAGCTGTGAAAAGCATCTGACCCCTGAGCCGCTTCAGCCTCTGCTCTCTCCTCCTCCTCCTCATCCTCCTCCTCATCCTCCTCCTCATCCTCATCCTCCTCATCATCATCATCAACATGCTAAGCTGTATTAGATCAGCGTGAGGTTACACACACTACACACACCTGTAGTTGATGTTGCGTCGCGAGCTAACGTCCCAGCTCTGGATGGCCCCCCATTTTGTCCATGACCTCTGACCTCTGGGGCTCCTCCATGGCCCAGACCTCGGGCCCGTCGAACATGATGTGGGACAGAACCCCACAGGCGTTATAGGACACCTCGATGCCGTCCGCCTTACTGTCCAGCAGCTCACTGAGACACACACACACACACGTCAGACATACACGACCTCTGACCCCGTCCCATCATGCACTGCACTGAACGCGTGTCACACCTGAAGACGCTGATGAACTGCTTGGTCAGGAGCTGCGGTCTCAGCGCTCTCACTTCGGCCACATTACCCAGAAGCCCCAGCATGTTTCGATGCAGCTCCTGTTTATCTGGAAACTCCTGCGGGAGAGCAGGAAGCAAACAAGAAAGAGCAGATGCAAACATGTGACAAGGTCATGTGACACTAAAGGTCATTCAGGGTGTGTTTGGAATGCGACACATGCGATTAACCCTTGTGTGAACTTATGGACATTTGTGTCTGTTTCAGTTTAGTTATTTGTACACATCTGGCAGACGCTTGCACCTCAAGCTCCACATCTACAGTCTTCTCAGCTCTTGCTCTCCCTGGGAACCGAACCCGTGACCTTGGCGTTGCAAGCGCTGCCTCTACTGTTTGAGCTACAGGAAAGACTGTGATCACTTCACCTGTGATAATGCCCACTGCATTCACTTAGGCACAGGTGTGTATTTTTATTGGAATTTTACTATTTCCTTTAATAAATCTATTTTGCACTAGTAACACAAACTTGTTCCTCTCAGGACCTTAAAGACAAAAACATCCCCATTGAAACCCATTAAAACTGACATTTTTAATCCCAGTGATTTATTTACCTATAAAATTATCTTTGTTAACAGGCTTTCATGCTGTCGGCACGGCTAACAATGTTAATGTTTACTATGTTTTACCAGACGGGGCATTTTCTCAGGTTTGGCCTATAAAGCAAATACTCGCTATCTGCTTCTGCATTAGAGCAAATTGGATAAATTATATTATGCAGCTATAATTGTGTTTGTGTGTGTAAATGAGGTGTGGTCTGGTTTGGTTGGGCTGTGAGCGTTCACACTGGTTCAGAGGAACCGCACTGACACCAGAGTCTGGTTAAACACACAGCAGAGAGAGAGAGAGAGAGAGAGAGAGAGAGAGAGAGAGCACCTTCAGACAGTCCAGGAACAGGTTCATGCCATTACACTCCAGAAACATCTGGCAGTTATCCGGCGTCTCGTCAGTGATGTTCCACAGCGCACTCCAGGAGAACTCCATCACCTGATCACACTGAACACACACACACACTGCATTAAACACACACACACACACCAGGGTTTCCGTTGTCCGGTAATTACCGGACATTGGCCGGAAAAAAAATGAAATGTCCGACAAAATTAAATCTCTCCGGTCAAATTGTCCGATTAAAATTACCTAATAATCCCGCCCCCCTAACACAATCTGAATTTGAGAATAAGCCTAAAATGTATAAAACAAAAATACACCGACCTTTGGCTATGTTATAAAGGAACAGGCTCTACCGTTTGAAAGTTATTAAACAACATCGCATGCTGCATTTCAAATAAAGCGCACGCCTAAAACGGCTGTAATATAGACCTAAACAACGAACGAATGAGTGAGACGTTTCAAATAGGGCCAGGCCCAGGCAGACTAGCCGTAAAAGCTTTTTTCAGAGGCCAGACGCGACGGACGATGGTGAATCAGGAACGCCTGAAGCCTCAGATGTCCAGACAGCTCCACCACCACCGGAGAAAAAGCAGAATCGGATCAAGACGAAGCAGCGAAGTCGCCTTGCGGAGAACAAGGTTACCCGGCTTATGCGCATTGCAAGTTGTGGAGAGACACTAGCCGCGTTTCCATTAGGCTACCCTTCAAATTGCGCAAATTGAAATTGCGAATTAAAAATACGCACAATGGAAACACGTTAATTTCGCAAAAACTCCCGTTTATCGCAAGAACGTTTTTATGCTCGCATGAGGTGGTTTTTCAGGCAATTCGAAAAATATTCAGATATTTTATGTGGGGAAGGGGGATTGGTTTGTTAAACTATGAATGTGAAACCATAGTAAAAACAATTGGCGTTGATTGACGCCAATCGGACGTTCATGTTTTTTTTCCGTCTATTTGAAAGTTAGGCTAATAAACATGTTGCGTTCTATACGGCCTGATTATGTCATTTTTTAAGTTACATAGCCTGCCTCCAGTTTTCCTCAACTTGACTAATTAAGAGGCAATATTTGACCGGCATATCATCAAAATGTCCGGAAAACGAAATCGTGACCGGCACCATTTTTTTCTAGCGGAAACTCTGACACACACACACACACTGCATTACACACACACATGAGCACTCCAGGAGAACTCCATCACCTGATCACACTGAACACACACACACACACACACACACACACTGCATTAAACACACACACACTGAACACACACGCCACTGCATTAAGCACACACACACACACACACACACACACACACACTCATTACAACACAGTAACTGGAGGTATAGAGTCGTCTTACAATCTTAATCATATATATACAGTCAAATCAAAAACTATTCAGACACCAGATATAATGTTAGATATAGTTTCACTAGTGTGATCAGGACACTATAGTTCATTATGTAAGTGAGGAGAGCAGAATAAAGTAAACTGTGACACATAATGATACTGATAATGTGAGAAATGATGAAGGTGTTTGAATATATTTGGGTTTGACTGTAAAAAAAAATGAATCAACACTACAGTAGTTTATCAATGACAGTGTGACGCACCATTCTGTCCTGCAGCTTCTTCTGGATCAGATTCAGCATCGTCTGCAACACACACACACACACACACACACACACACACATTCATGAGAAATGCTTTTGGGAAATCACGTCACAACAGGAAACAGAGCAAAAACTAGCTTCGGAAAAATATCAACATCTCCCCTTATTGCATTTCCAGTATTCATAACTTCAGTGAGCTCACTGTTTCTGCCCTGAATTATTACATCATTTAAATGCATTTTTTGCATAAATTATTGAATTGTTTAATACATGCTAACTGTGATTGCATATGTACATTTCTGAAATACATAACTTATACTGTAAACTGTAATGTGGACTCGTGCACTCTCTGTGAAGCTGCTTTGAGATGATGTGTGTTGTGAAAAGCGCTATACAAATAAATGTGAATTAAAATGTGAATTGAATTTGTGTTTCTATGAATCTATACAACAGGAAACACAAAGGCAGATGTGTAACGATTCCCTCACACATCTCGAGAACGAGTGCAGAGAACGAGAGAAGACCAGAAGCGTTGAGAACACACACTACCTTGACGAAGCCCATCTTGCCGACGGCCTCCTTGTGGTCGTTGTCGACCTGGCACACGAGAGCGTTGCACAGATGCACAGCGATGCGCTGGATGGACTCGTCCTGACGCAGCGGCTCCAGG
This sequence comes from Leuciscus waleckii, assembly GCA_900092035.1. Taxonomy (NCBI): domain Eukaryota; kingdom Metazoa; phylum Chordata; class Actinopteri; order Cypriniformes; family Leuciscidae; genus Leuciscus; species Leuciscus waleckii. The sequence continues at coordinate 13,549 of FLSR01000231.1, read as the reverse complement.
ATCTTCAGCAGGAGCAGATTCACTCGCTCATACTGGAACTCCAGCTCTTCCGGAATACTAAGTTACAAGCGTCAGGCAGCAGTTCCTCTGGACCTACACACACACACACACACACACACACACAGGGAAATCAATCAGAGCACCGGACACAAGAAACACTCCACATGTGTGTGAGAGGATGTGTTTGTGTAAGTGTGTGTGAGTGAGAGTGTGTGTGTGTGTTTGTGTGATAGGGTGAGTGTGTGTAAGTGTGTGTGTGTGTGTGAGTGGCACCTTATACGCTGGTATGTGTGTGACGGTGCAGAGTGTGGTGTTGTAAAGGCCCAAGAACTGCAACGGCCTCTTCAGCTCCTGTAACGGGTAAATGCTGCTCTTGCTCGGCTCGATGCTGCAAACACACACACACACACACTCAGATAAACCCCTCAGGATGCGTGTGTTCAGTGATCAGTGTACGGTAAGCGTGTTCACCTCGGGCGGCCCAGCGCGTCCTCCAGCGCCGGCACCGTGACGTTGTCCAGCATGATGTGTCCAGAGATGTCCAGAGACACCAGATCCACCAGACCCTGGGCGAGGCTGCTCAAGATCTTCCTCGTCATCTTAAACTTGGAGGATCTCTGATGCTCCCGGGAGATGCCAGGTGTCTAGGAACACACCTCATCACTCACTCACATCATCTAATCTTCTTAATCACAGAGTTTATTTAACACTCAGGTGCTCCTCTGCGCGTCGGTCAAAAATGACAGAACATATATATATATATATTTATTTGTAAATGAAATTGAATGTACTATTTTTTAGTTTGATAATGTTTTTTTATTTAATATTTTGTATTTTTAGGGGATTTTTTTATACTAAATTATATTTATATTTATAATCCATTTATTCACTTTTTGAGCATAGACCTGAACATTACATGTCCAACTTAAACTGTGGCAAATCTAGAACGCTTTAGAGCGACAGACTGAAGTTTGATCTCTTCTCAAAGACACTTGGCAGATTATTGATGAAGAGAAAGAAGTTTAAAAAAAGTTCACTTTAAAAAATGTACAGAATTTTACATGTATTGTTATGAAAAATGCAAAAAAGACTATTTTATATTTTTATACTAAATATATATTTGCAAAATTACGTTTACTCTAAAACAGCGAGAAAATCAAAGCCATAAATCCAAACGAGTTTTGTTCATAATTTGAGGTTGATATCTCATAAATGATGTTTCAGTGAGATGTTGTTCGGCTGCAGTACCAAGTGCTTCCACTAGAGGAACTTCCTCTCGTTCATTTCCAATGCACTCGTTTTTTATCTCGAGAAACACAAGTGTGACTATTGTTTACTGGACCATTTAACCTGTCGAATCATGTCCATGAATTTTTTTGTGCTCACACAGCAAGTGTGAAAACCTTTTGCAAAGTTTTGTACCATTCCAGTGAAGTAAGTGCACCTAATCAGATATACAGTAAAACAGTGAAATATTATTCCAGTGTAAATCCTCTGTTCTCTATGTGAATATCTAGTAAACTGTAATTTATTCCTGTGATCAAAGCTGAATTTTCAGCATCATTACTCCAGTCTTCAGTGTCACATGATCCTTCACACCGTCCTCTACCTCACTCTACCGTCCTCTACCTCACTCTACCGTCCTCTACCTCACTCTACCGTCCTCTACCTCACTCTACCGTCCTCTACCTCACTCTACCGTCCTCTACCTCACTCTACCGTCCTCTACCTCACTCTACCGTCCTCTACCTCACTCTACCGTCCTCTACCTCACTCTACCGTCCTCTACCTCACTCTACCGTCCTCTACCTCACTCTACCGTCCTCTACCTCACTCTACCGTCCTCTACCTCACTCTACCGTCCTCTACCTCACTCTACCGTCCTCTACCTCACTCTACCGTCCTCTACCTCACTCTACCGTCCTCTACCTCACTCTACCGTCCTCTACCTCACTCTACCGTCCTCTACCTCACTCTACCGTCCTCTACCTCACTCTACCGTCCTCTACCTCACTCTACCGTCCTCTACCTCACTCTACCGTCCTCTACCTCACTCTACCGTCCTCTACCGTCCTCTACCGTCCTCTACCTCACTCTACCTCACTCTACCTCACTCTACAGTCCTCTACCTCACTCTACCTCACTCTACCTCACTCTACAGTCCTCTACCTCACTCTACCTCACTCTACCTCACTCTACAGTCCTCTACCTCACTCTACCTCACTCTACCGTCCTCTACCGTCCTCTACCTCACTCTACCTCACTCTACCTCACTCTACAGTCCTCTACCTCACTCTACCTCACTCTACCGTCCTCTACCTCACTCTACCGTCCTCTACCTCACTCTACCGTCCTCTACCTCACTCTACCGTCCTCTACCTCACTCTACCGTCCTCTACCTCACTCTACCGTCCTCTACCTCACTCTACCGTCCTCTACCTCACTCTACCGTCCTCTACCTCACTCTACCGTCCTCTACCTCACTCTACCGTCCTCTACCTCACTCTACCGTCCTCTACCTCACTCTACCGTACACAACACTACCCTACCTCTACCATACCTCTACCCTACCCTACCTATATCCTACTCTACCCTACCCTACCCTATTGTACAGGAGTAAATTAGCATTTCCTTCAGCCTGAGGATATTCATTTCACTTTGGTGTGAAAGGGCCTTAACATTTGCCAAAAATATCACTTTTTTTTTGTTGTTATTAAAAAACAAACAAGCAAGCCCAGCCCAGCCCAGGTGAGAAAAAGTAACGCAAAAGTAATGTAACATTATTTTTCATAAAAAGTAACTAAGTAACACAATTAGTTACCTTTTTTGGGAGTAACACAATATTGTAATGCATTACTTTTAAAAGTAGCCTAACTTTCCCCAGCACTGGTCATTACTGGCCTCTTAAAATCCGCACCTGCTCAGGCTAGGCCCCACCTCCATTTTTGAGTGCCACGCCCACATCCAATCATTAGTTCTGGGCTGGTTTCTCACCTGTTTCCCGTTAATAAATCTGTGGTGGTCTGAGAAGATATTTACACGCAAATAATAATCAACTAGAATGCATTTCCGGAGGAACTGCGAAGTGTGCTTGCTCGGGTGCGGTTCACTAACGTTAGCAGGAAGTGGAAAAGGGTGCGTTGAAGTTTGCTTGATCTGAGAATTTCAACAATAGTACTTTTTTCAAGATTGTGCAAAAAGGTGAAAAGTTATGTGCATTAAGAGACATGTCTGCAATGTAGACTAGTGCCAATGGTATTGTTTATGTGGCTTGGTTGTTGGTTTTGAAATAATTGGTTATGAATATGCAGCAGAGAGTGGGAGTGTTTTGGGTGATGAAATAGTAGCCTATTGAAAAGAAGTTGACAGTCTTCATTTACTGTATCCAATAAGCCAATACAAAACTCACTCAGGTGTTCTGTGGTTGAGTGTTCCCTTTGATTAGGAACAAATTTACTATCTCAAATTTAGGTCTACCGTAATTAGAGATGCTTTGATTGCTGCTGTCAAGATGGTTGTCATCACCTACACAGAAACGCTGATTTTTATAGCCTACCGTCAGTCCTCATATTGTAATTAAATGAAAAACGCTATCAGTTTCACTATTAGCTTACTCTAGCGATGCAATCGCAACAACATGGATAACGCTGTTTGGCCTTGCCTAACTTATATGACATATGCTGAGTTACACATCCTGCTGCCATTTCAGGGCTTGAATTTTGGTGCGGGAATGTGGGGATTGCGTATAATTTAAACCATTCCCGCAAGGTTAGCTTTTATAGAGCGAGAAATTCCCGCACAAATATATTCGCTTCATCTCAGTACAAATGATTAAAAAATAAATTCACAGAAGCGAGAAAAAAAGATGTCAAACTGTCTTTTATTTTCGAATGTAATTCCTCAATCAGCGCTGGACCGGCATTCTCTGTCTCCCGCTGAGCCCTGGCCGTAGACAGATCATATGTTTCACGCTGTCAATGCAGTGGTCTGCGTTGCGCTGATCTTATTCACATTATCGAGTGTAGGTGCAGCATTCTAACATTGAGTCATAATGAGCTGTTTGTGAAGAAATTATCCGCTTCCAAATTATGTCATTTTAATCACGAAATTGAAACATTAAAAAACAATTTGCTCTTTATGGTGTGCGAGTGATAGAGCGCGGCAGCAACGAACCAACTGATCAGCTTGAAGCGTAACAACATTGAATGCTCGGCCGAACAGCTGATCATAGCTGTACAGGGCGCCTTATTATTCTTCATCTCCATAAATATATCTAGTAGTAAAGCTAATGCAAGGGCTAGAAATCAATTAATCTTTCAAATGCGACTTGCACAAAAAACATATATATAGTATTTATATCTTGAATAGTTAAATTGCACAATTATTGTAGGTAAAAAAAAAAATGTAGCAGAAATGAGCCAATATGGTCAATCCAGTTAAAGGTGGTATCAGTGATTTCAGGCCCAAAAATATTTTTATCACATTCATCTAATCTTTCCTAACCGATTGATCGATCGTTATGATATATATGCATCTGTGTTGGTCTTTGTTTGTCATAAATGCAGTTTACATAATATGATGATTCAACACGGTTTCCCACTGTAAAATCTGGGCATATTTATTTATTTATGAAATTCCTTTCATCCAAACGGCATGAGTCTTTGTGACTTTTCCTACTCTTGCTATACTTCATACTTCAGTGCATAAAATTGATAAAAAAAAGTTTTTTTATTATTATATTAATTTGATAATAAATCCAAAGGCAAAACACGCGATAAGTGACCATTCACGATAAGCGCTGCTCTTATGATCTTAACGCCGACTTCTCTGATTGGATCCCACTTAAGAAAAAAACAACGTGTTTTTATTATTATTTTAACAACTTCGAAAACACAATGGCAGATTTTAAATGAACACATACATTATTACAAAAGTAGCCTAGTATTATACAAATAATTGTGTGGATTGAGTGTGCGCAGCCGCAGTTTATTGCATCACTTAATCACGCGTATTTTTGATTAGCTGCCAGATACTGAGAAATAGAAACAGGTCTATTCAATCTTCCCTGGATGTATTTTTAACGAAGAAATTAAATAATAGCAATCAGGAGAATGGAAGCAGCAAAAAAAAAACTGTATGCAATAAAAATTGCACTGCAACAAAAAGGTAAGACATGTATTTTATATTTAATGATGTTCACTGTGAGTTTTAATTAATAGTGTAATAGTTAATAGTGCATCGTGCATTTTGTTTGGTATAATGTGAGGTATATCGTTCGGTAATGTCGTTGTTCTATGTAGGCCTATATGCTCAGAGGGAATGCCATACTCTAGGTTTTTGTGAAACGCCGCCACTGTCTGCTAGTGCTATATTTAACAAAGCTCATCAGACAGACAGACAGACAGACAGATAGATAGATAGATAGATAGATAGATAGATAGATAGATAGATAGATAGATAGATAGATAGATAGATAGATA
>FLSR01000230.1:196206-230714 GCA_900092035.1 Leuciscus waleckii | reverse complement strand
GCCGGTGAACCCAAGGTGCTTCGTGACCTTGCCACTACTATGCTGTAATAAACTTCATTTTTTGAGATCTTCGACGTCCACTTCATTTTTTCTTACACTCTTTTGTTTAGAAGGTTGTTTTTTCTCCCATTCATAAATAATCTGAGTGCACTGTCTTTGTATATCTAAAGTTTAATAGTTTAATTTCAACAGGCTCATCCTCACTATCTAATGGCTTGGAATAAAAAAAAGGAAGCATCATTGTTCAGTTCTCTAGGATAAACAGGTTCTATTTAGTTCCATCTAACGCCTTGTCCCTAAATGCTTGAAATCATGTAAATATAAATACTGATTACATAACAAGTGTTGTAACAAGTGTTTTAAAATGCGGAAAATAGTCATAAAAAGAGTGTCCAAAGTTAACTAATGTACATGCTATCTTACACTATTTAAGAGATACCGATCGATCAAGAGAAAATAGCAGCTGTTAATGATGCACCTGGACATTATTGACATAAATCAGTAAATACACACTAATATCAACTGCAGGCAAACCTGGACAGAGTTCACTGATGTCCAGATGTGTGGTCTGGTTGCTGATGGGATTGTAGATCACACAGCTGTAGGTGTTTTTATCCTGATATTCCACCTCCAGACATAAAGAGATGCTGTTGTTGTCATCAGACACACTGATGCTGGACAATAAACTGATTTCTTTGTACCAGGAGAGAGTCACATGACTCACATTCAGAGCATAACACAGCAGTGAACATATGGACTCTGATGATGATGATGAACATTGTAAAGAGTTATTGGTGATGACAGGAACAGGCAGATGAGCTGGGGAACATAAGTTTGTTGAACAAATGAACAGAAGTCTATATTAGTTTCCATTGTTCACAGATTCACTGAAACTCTGCTATAAATTGCAGTCTGATCACTAATGCCCTATTATCGGTCTTTCACTAAATTGTTTTTTCATCATTTCTTCCAGTGTTCCACTCTATCTCTCCTCACGCACTGCATGCACTTATATACTGAGTTCAGACTAGGACAGAAATGAATCAATCTGATTACATCTGTGACATCATTTATTCAGTTTACTCACCATGGACGTAAACATCGTAACTCCAGCATCTGGAATCTGGACTGTTGAACAGTAGTTTATAGACTCCAGAGTCTTCTTTGCTGGTGTTTTTGATGGTGAGATTTCCAGTTTGACTGTCAAGCTGCAGTCTGTCTCTGGATCTCAAATTCTCACAGTCAGTTACTACCGCAACTTTATTAAGGATTTCAGCAATGAGGATAAGTTGAGGATGAAGACATTCAAACATCCACATTAAGTGATCTTCCATCTGTACTTCTGTAATGTTAGTGTGTAGAGTGACAGAATCTCCCTCCATCACTGACACTGGTGTCTGTGATATATCTGTCTCAGCACCAAACACAAAATCACAGGGTCTTATAAAACGGTTTATCAGTTTACTGTTTTCAGTCTTGTAAATATTCGTCTCAGTCGTCTAAAGAGGACTGACAGCTGATTAGAATCTGATCACTAAAAATTAATTACACACCCTCTTATTTGTCTGTTTAAATCATGAATACAAATCTGGTAACACTTCTGGATCTACATTCATTCTGGGTCAACAAAAATATACAGAAACGTTTCTGAAATAATGCTTTTTCTATAAAAACTAGCAAAAAATTTAAACTTGACAACGAAAATATCTAATAGAATTATTGGGGCTATAGATCTGCTCATAAATCAAACTCTATTAACACTTCTTCATATACATGACCAATGGATTATTAGTTCAGTGAATTAATGCTAATATGACTGCTGACTTACATTTACAATCCTGACAGAGTTGACTAATGTTCAGATGTTTCGTTTTGTTGCTGGTGGGATTGTTGATCACACAGCTGTAAGTGCTGTTATCCTGATTTTCCACCTCCAGACATAAACTGAGGTCGATGTTAAGATCAGCATATTTGTTCTCGGAGAATACAGTGTTATCTTTATACATGGTTAGAGTCGCATTTTCTAACGGATTTAAATTGTCTGCTACTTTTTGCCAGCCCTCTCTCCTGGCTTTTGCAGACTTTGAGGTGTTCCCTGGCGTTTTAATTAAACATTAAAATTCGGAATAAACTTCGACTATTAGTTCTTGCTCTGCTGAGGAGAAAAACTTAGCGCGCTCTTTGGCCACACTGAGCAGCCAATATAGCAGCGTTGCTGATCAATGTTTCTACTATCGATACATATCCCCTTTTAAACCAGCGCATGAACGCGCAATTATCTCACTAACTCAATCCAGCGATACTAATCATAGCCGGCAGGTGTGTTCGAAGAACCTAATTAGCCAGATCATGATTACCACGATGATATCATCTTGGATGTCTGATTTGATCTCGGATGTTTTAAGCAACGTACGAAGAACGGGCCCCAGGTCTTAGAGTAAGCCAGGATTAGGCCTTCAATCAGGACATTTAAGTAGCTTTTATAAACATACCTTAGAAAAGAAAACATTTTATTTTACAGTTACGGTGCATCGTTAAAGGGATATTGATTTACAAGCAGTGCCCAGAATCAAACTCGTATAAATGTGCACAATTTTCGTCATAAGTTGCGCTTTAGGCGCAAGTAGGCTGCGTATGGGCATTTAGTTGTGCAATTGTTGTGTAAATAGGCTATATTTACTGCCCTCTGAGCAGCATTAAACTGTGTAATCTAAAAGCAACTTCAGCTTCTTTGCTAACTCTGCAGTGCAAAGATGGGTTGATACTGATTTAATTGGTAGTTTCATACAGGCGCTATAGTCTCAGCCTCAGAAATCACGCCCACAGACCGTTGGCTGAACGTCTGATACATAGGCTATGGCACACTTAACTAGAAACACTTCAGGATTTTCAAAGTCCTCATCTGGTTGGTTGAATTCTACAGGATATGTCCGGGAGAAGTGTGTGTCGCATTCTTTAATGGTCTGACTGGAAACAAATGCTGTGACGCCAGACCCCCTCATGGAAGAAGAAAGTTGTCGTGTTTACAACTGTGACAATGTGCCTTACCGGATCAACTAAAGCTGGATTTTCAAAAGTTTGTAAAGTTTGCAGCACCATTGTTGCAGTAAACTTGGACAATGTTCTTGTGGTTCTCAACTCCAGTCCTCGGGACCCGCTGCTCTGCACATTTTGTATGTCTCCCTTATTTAACACACCTGAACCAGATCATCAGCTCGTCAGGAGAGACTCCATGAACTGATTTGAGTGTGTCAGATAAGAGAGACATACAAAATGTGCAGAGCAGCGGGTCCCGAGGACTGGAGTTGAGAACCACTGATGTATAAGATGCACATTATTTGTACATTGCACATTATTAACTTTACATTTTCACACCCCTCAACACGACGTGGAGCAAAACAAACTGTGATTGGTTGCATTACATGAGAGTCAAGACCTTCTGCCTTCAGTCTAAAGTGAGACTAGTGTTAATACTCCAAATGGTTTCATTTTGTATAAAATATTCTCATTGTCTGATATACGTAGGCTAATCTTTATTCTTATTACTGTATTTACCAAAAAAATTTGGAGATCCTATAGTTTGTGCCTTACAAATGGATATTTGTCCAAGTCTCCAATCTCCTTCTTTCCAATTGCCCTACTACCTGTCCGCTTGATCCTATTCCCACTAACCTACTTCAAGCCATTTCATCCTCGGTTGTACCCACACTCACACACATCATAAACACCTCTCTTCACACCTGGTACCTTTCCCACAGTATTTAAGCAGGCTCGTGTAACCCCATTGCTTAAGAAACCCACTCTAAATCCAGCACATCTGGAAAATTACAGACCAGTATCTCTCCTTCCATTCGTCCCGAAAACACTTGAACGAGTTGTTTTCAACCAGATCTCTTCCTTCCTTACACAGAACAATCTCTTGGACAACAATCAGTCTGGTTTCAAAAGCGGACACTCAACTGAGACTGCCCTGCTGTCAGTAATTGATGCTCTGAGACTGGCAAGAGCAGCCTCCAAATCCTCAGTTCTCATACTGCTGGATCTGTCTGCTGCCTTTGACACAGTAATCACAGATCATCCTGTCAATCCTAAAGATGAAGGGCATCTCGGGAACCGCACTCCAATGGTTCAAGTCTTACCTCTCAGGTAGGTACTTTAGGGTATCGTGGAGGGGTGAGGTGTCTAAGACACAACATCTAGCTACTGGAGTGCCTCAGGGCTCAGTGCTTGGACCACTTCTCTTCTCCATCTACATGACATCACTAGGATCTGTGATTCAGAAACATGGCTTTTCCTATCACTGCTACGCTGATGACACACAACTCTACCTCTCATTCCAGCCTGACGATCTGACGGTAGCTGATCGTATCTCAGCCTGCCTGACAGACATTTCTGGCTGGATGAAGGACCATCACCTTCAACTCAACCTTGCGAAGACAGAGCTACTCGTGGTCCCGGCCAACCCAACACTTCACCACAACTTCACCATTCAGCTAGACTCGTCATCCATCTAGGTCAGCCAGAAACCTTGGTGTGGTAATTGATGGTCAATTAAACTTCACAGACCACATTGCTAGAACTGCCCGGTCATGTAGATTTGCCTTGTACAACATTAGGAGGATCAGGCCCTTCCTATCAGAACATGCTACTCAACTCCTTGTCCAAGCGCTTGTTTTATCCAGACTTGACTATTGTAACGCTCTCCTGGCTGGTCTTCCAGCTTGCACAGTCAAACCTCTGCAACTTATCCAGAATGCCGCAGCTAGAGTGGTCTTTAACGAGCCGAAAAGGGCACACGTCACTCCTCTCCTCACAAAATTGCACTGGTTGCCAGTTGCAATTCGCATCAATTCGCATCATTTGATGCAGTCGTATCAAATTCAAGTCACTGACATTTGCCTACAGAACAACCACTGGTTCTGCTCCCTTTTACTTTAACTCTTTACTTCAGACCTACGTGCCATCCAGGAACTTGCGCTCTGCAAGTGAACGACGTCTTGTGGTGCCATCTCAAAGAGGCACAAAATCTCTTTCTCGGACCTTTACCATGACTGTTCCCTGCTGGTGAAATGATCTGCCTAACTCAACCGACTGCTGCGTCCATAGCCACTTTCAAGAAATGGCTGAAGACGCTTCTTTTTCGACAGCACTTGATCCAGTAATACTAACACTTTCTCTACTACTCTATTCTATTCTGTTCTATAACAACAACAAAAAAGAAACAACAAAAAAAAGAAAAAGAAAACAATGCGTTGGATTAAACTGAGAAGGGTCATAGCACTTGCATATTGTTGTCCTACTGTTAGTTTAACTGCTTCTATTGTTCTCATTTGTAAGTCGCTTTGGATAAAAGCGTCTGCTAAATGAATAAATGTAAATGTAAATGTAAATGGATATAACTCTGTGAAAAGATACAGTATTGGTCACAGAATCTGGTCAAATTATTAGCTACTGAAATATGTGACCGCTCTTTATTTCACCATAACTGACTGTAATGTTCAATAAAGTTACTCATGTGATGTGTGACCACCTCCCCTTTGTATTTTATAAAGCATACTGATCAGATATTGATAAATCTATAGGTACACTAGGGTCACAGAATCTGACAGGTCAAACACATAGCTACCGAAATATGTGACAGCTCTTTATGTCACCATAACTGACTATAATGTTCAATAAAGTGACTAATGTGATGTGTGACCCCCTCCCCTTTCTATATGAAGCATATTAATAAGATATTGATAATTCTATAGATACAGTAGGGTCACAGAATCTGATGGGTCAAACACATAGCAACTGAAATATGTGACCGCTCTTTACTTCACCATAGCTGACTGTAATGTTCAATAAAGGGACTCATGTGATGTGTGACCATCTTTCCTTTGTATTTTATAAAGCATATTGATCAGATATTGATAAATCTATAGGTACACTAGGGTCACAGAATCTGACAGGTCAAACACATAGCTACCGAAATATGTGACCGCTCTTTATTTCACCATAACTTATAATTAACACATTATAATGTTCAATAAAGTGACTCATGTGATGTGTGACCACCTCCATTTTCTATTTTATAAAGCATATTGATCAAATATTGATAAATATAAGAACATTAGGGTCACAGAATCTGACGGGTCAAATTCATAGCTACCAAAATATGTGACCAAAAAGTGATGTTTGATCCCCTCCCCTTTCTATTTTATAAAGCATATTGATCAGATATGGATAAATCTATAAGTACATTAGGGTTACAGAATCTGACGGGTCAAATTCATAGCTACCAAAATGTATAAAGCATATTGATCAGATATGGATAAATCTATAAGTACATTAGGGTTACAGAATCTGACGGGTCAAATTCATAGCTACCAAAATATGTGACCGCTCTTTATTTCACCATAACTGACTGTAATGTTCAATAAAGTGACTCATGTGATGTGTGACCACCCCCATTTTCTATTTTATAAAGCATATTGATCATATATTAATAAATCTATAGATACAGTAGGGTCACAGAATCTTACGGGTCAAATTCATAGCTACCGAAATATGTGGCAGCTTTTTTCACCATAACTGACTGTAAAGTTCAATAAAGGGACTAATTTGATCTGTGACGATCTCCCCTTTCTATTTTCTATTTTATTTATTTTATTGATAAATCTACAGTAGTACAGTAGGGTCACAGAATCTGACGGGTCAAACATAAAGCTATGTGACCACTCTTTATTTCACCATAACTGACTGTGACGTTAAATAAAGTGACTAATGGGATGTGACCCTTTCTATTTTAAAAAGCTTATTGATCAGATATTTAACTGACAACTGATTTTTAATCCTAGTGATTTTATGATTTCTAATAATAAATTCAAACGCAAAACGGGTTGGAGAGTGGAAGTGGCTAATATGAGCCAATAAGTGCTACTCTGCTGCCATCTACTGGTTATAGTGGTAGTTTTCGTGTCTTTTTATTTTTAAATAAAAGTGTTTTCCATCAAATATTTAATTTCCTACATCTTGAAACTTTCAGTTTTACAAATGGGGACAATTTCTACCGAATTAATAAATATTGTTTTCGTCACCATATTCAAAATAAAATTTGAAGTGCTGGAATGTCCATTTTCAAATATTTGTTCTTATTCAAAAGTCGGAATTTCAATCAATAAAACTGGTTAATTGGCAAATTAGGTAATTATGATAACTGCATTAAAATATAAACACAGCATTTACTTTGGTTTGGTGTTGATGAAGAGGTACTTGAACCTTATTAATGTGGTTGTGGGGGTACTTGAGGCTAAAAAGGTTAGGAACCACTGTTTTAGATTATTTACAGTTTTTTTCACACAGAGAGCAAAACCTCTACTCAAGTCTCCAAAAATCTAAACACATTTAACTGCACACATAACTACTTTACATAACACACATAACTGCACACATAACTGCTTTACACACGTTGCATGTTTTTGAAAGTGTTTCACACTTTTTAAATGCACTGAACATGGTTTTCTGCATAAGACACAACAATCTGACATGAAGTCACATGTTTCCCATTTCAAAACACCGCCATTCAAAATGACACTACATGAGCTAATTGGCCAATACATCTGCCACCTGGCCAAACACCTCAATGGTTAACTATTAACACTTCAATCTTTTTCAGTTTACTGTTTTTTGTGAGCATATTTTTGTTCAGTCCAATGTAAATATATCTGCTGTGCATATGTTGCACTGACTTGTTTGGTGAAAAATAAAAAATAAAAATGTTTTAACAGCATGTGTGTATCTGCAAATATTTCTGTGCATGCAAACCATCTGAAGAATTTTCTACAATTTGAACTATAGTATTATTATGGCAAAGTATAGCCTACTAAAGATGAGAGAGCTTTTCATTATGCCCAACAGTGTGTAGTTGGTTAGACAGAAATCTGGTAATATGAATGAAGTGTGTGCCATTTCGTGCAAAAGTTTGATTTTGATAATGCTATATGTAGTTTTAGTTGCAGTACTTCATTTTGCAGGATATATTAGATATTTTGCAGTTTGGGTGTGTGGTTTTGTGAAATGTGAAGTATTTTGATAAAACCAGCCTAGTTTGCAAAATTGTGTGTTAGCAATTGGAAAAAACTGTAATCTGTAAGTACTAAAAAAGCTTTTATATTTTTTTTATTTTTTATATATAAAATCAACCCTTTATGCTGGGTTAAATAACCTAATTTGCTAGGTAAAATTAGCCCAACCTTTGTTCTGTCCTATATTTACCCAGCCCTTGGGCTAAAAACAACCGAAATAGACACATGTGTATGTGAAAGGAGAATGTAAGTGTGTGAGAGTAAAAATATGTGTATGCGAAAGGAGAATGTAAGTGTGTGAGAGTAGAAATATATGCATGTAAAAGGAAAATGTAAGTATGTGAGAGTAAAAATATGTGTATGTGAAAGGAGAATGTAAGTGAGTGTGTGTATGTATACTATGACGGGCTTGTGTGTGTGTGTACACTATACTATGACGGGCTTGTCTATGGTTAGACGTCTTTTCTTGGGCTATGGTTAGACGTCTATTCTTGGGCTATGGTTAGACGTCTTTTCTTGGGCTATGGTTAGACGTCTATTCTTGGGCTATGGTTAGACGTCTTTTCTTGGGCTATGGTTAGACGTCTATTCTTGGGCTATGGTTAGACGTCTTTTCTTGGGCTATGGTTAGACGTCTATTCTTGGGCTATGGTTAGACGTCTTTTCTTGGGCTATGGTTAGACGTCTATTCTTGGGCTATGGTTAGACGTCTTTTCTTGGGCTATGGTTAGACGTCTATTCTTGGGCTATGGTTAGACGTCTTTTCTTGGGCTATGGTTAGACGTCTATTCTTGGGCTATGGTTAGACGTCTTTTCTTGGGCTATGGTTAGACGTCTATTCTTGGGCTATGGTTAGACGTCTTTTCTTGGGCTATGGTTAGACGTCTATTCTTGGGCTATGGTTAGACGTCTTTTCTTGGGCTATGGTTAGACGTCTATTCTTGGGCTATGGTTAGACGTCTTTTCTTGGGCTATGGTTAGACGTCTATTCTTGGGCTATGGTTAGACGTCTTTTCTTGGGCTATGGTTAGACGTCTATTCTTGGGCTATGGTTAGACGTCTTTTCTTGGGCTATGGTTAGACGTCTATTCTTGGGCTATGGTTAGACGTCTTTTCTTGGGCTATGGTTAGACGTCTATTCTTGGGCTATGGTTAGACGTCTTTTCTTGGGCTATGGTTAGACGTCTATTCTTGGGCTATGGTTAGACGTCTTTTCTTGGGCTATGGTTAGACGTCTATTCTTGGGCTATGGTTAGACGTCTTTTCTTGGGCTATGGTTAGACGTCTATTCTTGGGCTATGGTTAGACGTCTTTTCTTGGGCTATGGTTAGACGTCTATTCTTGGGCTATGGTTAGACGTCTTTTCTTGGGCTATGGTTAGACGTCTATTCTTGGGCTATGGTTAGACGTCTTTTCTTGGGCTATGGTTAGACGTCTATTCTTGGGCTATGGTTAGACGTCTTTTCTTGGGCTATGGTTAGACGTCTATTCTTGGGCTATGGTTAGACGTCTTTTCTTGGGCTATGGTTAGACGTCTATTCTTGGGCTATGGTTAGACGTCTTTTCTTGGGCTATGGTTAGACGTCTATTCTTGGGCTATGGTTAGACGTCTTTTCTTGGGCTATGGTTAGACGTCTATTCTTGGGCTATGGTTAGACGTCTATTCTTGGGCTATGGTTAGACGTCTATTCTTGGGCTATGGTTAGACGTCTATTCTTGGGCTATGGTTAGACGTCTTTTCTTGGGCTATGGTTAGACGTCTATTCTTGGGCTATGGTTAGACGTCTTTTCTTGGGCTATGGTTAGACGTCTATTCTTGGGCTATGGTTAGATGTCTATTAGATTTTCACTGACAGCCCAAAATTAGCCTGATTTTAGCCTAGACGTCTAGGCTATGTTTAGAGCTATTTGACGTCTATTAGACGCAAAATTGCTTGCTGGGCTATCAGGTGACAGAATAGAGAAAAAAAATCTTGGGAGAAACCAGGCTGAGTCAGGGGGCCAGTTCTCCTCTCCTCTGGCCAACAAACAAACAGTGTATGATTATGAATCAGGCAGCATTACAAGTCAGAAGTCAGATTGGATCAGAACATTCAGAATATTTATCCAGGTCCATCTGGTTGAAGATCTGAAAACCCCTCGTGGAAGTAGAAAGCCGTTGTATGCAATGCATTGCAAAAACAAATATGTTGTGGGTTTTCTTTTCAACAGCTATTGCAATGATTTCCCTTCAATAAACAACTGAAAAAGTTAGTTATAGTTTGGAAATACAATGCAAAAGCATATGTCAATATCATTGCACAGAAGAATAAATTAGATATTGTATCCAATACAATGCAACAAGTGCATTGCGAATGTCATTTTTCACTGCATAACATCATATTGTGTGTGTGTTGTTTTATGGTGTCTCCTTTAACCCTTACACCTTTTACCTATTTATTTATTATTCTCAGGTAGGTAAGGAAAGTCAAATCTGGACAAAACCATAAGTATTCAAAAAGTACTTACAATTGGTTCAGAAGACTTCCCTGTGGTCAGTTCTTGCTTAAGGTTCTTAAATTATCACTCTGGTAGACAATATCTTGCCAATAATATAATATAAGTTTTATTAAAGTTAACAAAAGTTATATAAAGTAAAATAGTAAAGTTACAATAATAAGTTTCAATTTAAGTACAATCAGCTGGTTTCAGGCGTCGAGGGACACTGCGCTATTCAGTCTCCAACAATTCAGTCTCTCTCTCAGTCTTTTACACGCAGACTTTCCAGACTCTCCTCTGACGTCATCAAATGGAGTTCTGCCAACTCCTTCATCACGGCCCTCAGTTGCTTACAGCGTATCCTTCGACAGCGTCTCCGTCTTCTCTTTCTCTTCTTTCTCCTCTTAATCGTCTGTAACACATACCTTAACTAGTACATTTTCCATTACATAAAAACTATTTCTAATACATAAGTGCTTTCTACTCTAAATCAGTCAATACATACATTTCATGCAAGTAAATAGTTTTCTTAATAAAAGTGAAATCACACAATACATATTTTGTTCAGCATTAATAATTGGGTTCCATACATCTATTTAAGCAAAAGCATTATTACTATTTAGGTTACATCATTCTAAAGCAAATCAAGCATTAATCAAGGCAGTATAATTGCAAAATCGTCATCTCCAATAACACCCACTGCTTGTAATTTATGCTGTCTTGATTTCATCCTAACATTTTCAGGCTAAGGTATGGGTCAACATGAACTTTAAACTTGTTATATTTTTCAAGAAGCATATACACAGTGCCATCTTTCGTCAGTAAATTGGTATGAAACACATCCATATAGTTTTTAATCCAAATTCGATCATATTTACGTTTCATTTGCACTTTATTAATCACCTGTCCAGTAACGGCGCTACCAGGTGGCCAGCTCCTTGTGCTCTGCTTGACAATAGTAAGGTAACGGCCAAATCTTGTTCTCAAAAGTCGCCCATTTGTAACCTCATGTATACAGGCCCCCATTAGACGCCCCAAAAGGTCCTCACAAAGAAACGTACGGCTCCTTCCCTCCCTCTGGCATTCTGTACAGAAGCCAAGACAAGGAATCTGACACTCCAGAGATATCTGCAGCGCGCGAGCCGCTTGTTTGATATTCGTCCCCCCAGGGCGTGAGGCTGGGCTGGTCTGAGTTTGTTTCGATTGCATTTCCTGAGTCGGAGTTAAATCCTCCTTTTCCAGGAATTCCACAAATTTCTCCGCCTAAGACAAAAAGCAGTTAATCAGATTTAACCACTTTTACAATTTCAGCTGTGAATTTATTATGCAAGCAGTGTACAAGAATCTGATCCCCCATCCTCCACACTTGGTGCGCATCAAAATCATTAAAACATTCTTTTCGATCAAAAGATTTTAAGTTCTTTTAAATTTTTTCCAGAATGTCTACATGCAATCCAGTCATTAGTTATAGATTCAACATTATACATCATACATTTACATCATAGTCATTTACCCACATAATGAATGCATTCTTGAAGAAACATTCCTGGCATAAATCCCCCATTACAAAGTTCACTCTACAGTCAGTCAGTAATTGACGACATCTCATACAATTGTCTTGTCCAATAACAATCTATTTAAACTTTTAAAATCTAGTTAAACTTTCTTGTCAATAATTCTCCACCTGGGGCTCTTCTTAGTTCCTATAGAAGCATCAAAAAAGTTTTTTTAACCAAATTATGTTTCTTTTTATCCATTCTTAATTTACTCAAAGTTGCATATCATATTCAGTTTCCATAATAAATTATGCATACGTTATTAGAACTAATAACCCACATAATGAAGTTCAAAAATAAAAAAAATAGAAAATAAAACTTTAAACATACATAAGTACAGGTATATAACCCTCCTTTTTATTTTACTTTTTTTTTTTTTCTAAGCATCTCTTATTATATATTCACTTTAATAAGGAACACAATGTTTTACCAGAATTTCCCAAAGATTGTCATTCGGCTTTGGCAAATCATCAGTGCTGGTAGAAGCAGTCTTGCTGCAAGCCATGGTTGAGTCACTCAGTTGTTCATGCTTAGTGGCAATGAGTCAAATGAGCCATGTACATAAAATGTAAAGTCTTAAAACTTCACCCCCCTTCTCAGAGGAGGGCTACGTTCGGTCAACAGTTAACAGTTGTAAAACAAAGGCCTTTTAATAAACCTCTGAGGAGGCCTCCCAGGCCTGTTAGTTCCAACAAAATCCCTATGAAAGCTCCTACAATTAAAATAACATACCAGTTATCAATTATCCATTGTATGGCCCCAAAAGTGTTGCTAATAATATTTTGTCCCATTTTTACAATGGTTTCAACTGTTTCTTTGTTTTTTTTTCCGACTATCTTCCATCCTTGGACAACCCTACCACCTAAATGTTTCCAATCTTGCGTCGTCCACTGTCTGTATCCGGCATGTAATTTAGTATATTGTAGTCTAGCATGGCCAGTATAAAGGATATGGGCCCATACATTTCCCACAGTCTTCTTCAGCATAATTTTCTCTATTATCCATATATATGGGCTTATAAGACGTGACTTCATAAGCCAACATCCTATTAATTCCTTGGTTAATATCCAATCTTCTAAGATTACTATCTAAAGACATATTTAAATAACCCCATCCTGGGTAAAGAAAGGTTTTCCTTCCTGCAAAGTAGTAAACAGTCCATAAGCTTCTGTCAATGGTCAGAACCTCTTTATCATCCAAAATGCCACTAATATTAACTGATATCTTATAATTAGGTTTTGGTACAGTCTTAATATTGTGGTATTCTGGAATTTCCTTAGGAATAGCCCAAATAATCCTAGTATCGTTTGTTTGAAATCTCATCCTTACTATAGGAAGTGGATAGTAAGCACCTAGCCAGGTATTCTTAAATTTAATACCCATTCCGTCATGAGATTCTCTGTTGTTAATCTTAATTTTTTTGAGCTTTCATGCTTTTCACAGTAATGCCCTCCAATATATTCGTCCCTGTGTCTCCAAAAAAATCCCACAATCGGAATTGTATTATCATTTGATCAGTCTCAGTACCGTTTTCAGTAATTACGTTTTTCCACAAGTCACTATGTTTCTCCATCATTGCTATACGTAAACCTTGCCACGTCTGACCTCTTGCGTTTCTCCAATAAGCTAACCAGTGTTTATTTTTGTCTTCTTTTTGCCATGACATTCCAGCTCGGGCCATATAATTGTCCCCACATTGCCATTTCTTAGATCTATAGTCACAAGGTCAGATACTAGTAAGATATACTTTTGACCGTTCAACACAATCTTGGT
This sequence comes from Leuciscus waleckii, assembly GCA_900092035.1. Classification (NCBI taxonomy): domain Eukaryota; kingdom Metazoa; phylum Chordata; class Actinopteri; order Cypriniformes; family Leuciscidae; genus Leuciscus; species Leuciscus waleckii. The sequence goes on along the minus strand of FLSR01000230.1, from coordinate 216,838 downwards.
CCTTAATCATTGTCTTATAAGCGTTTAACGCTCTCAATCTCCAAATTGTGTGTAACTGCCAATTATACTGAGTTTCATCACACTTATTTAAGTCCTTTTCTGGGCAATCCTCCCAGAATTTATCTGTTATTATGCTAGCTTGGTATAGAGTTCTCAATCCTCTACAATAAATACTAATTCTTCAGAGTTTCACCTAATCTAGTTGAAATATTAAACCAATTAATCCATGAAAATGGATCCCACAATTTTTTCGGCGTTTCATACATTGTATACTTATTTCTAGTATAGTATTTTTCAGTTTCTCTGGAATGCACGTTTGGGATCATACATCCCACGTTTTATACGTTGTGTTCCTCTATCCGTCGGAGCCAGCGGGTTTTGGAATAATCTGAGTTTCTTTATTTGGCATCATAATGTCCTCTTGTTTATCCATGTAACAGCCAAATTTCTCTCCAGGTCCAATATAAATTATGTCCTGCAGGCGGTGCCAAATCCAAACTTTCTTCGTTTGTGTAATGTTAAATGGGCTGGACCTTATCCTACATTTCACTAAGGTGTCTTTCCCCACTGTATAATTTTTAACTATTTCCTCACATTGGCTACTCACATGGACCTGAAAAGAATTTAGTCACTATATGTCAGGTTTCATACAGGAAGCAGACAAGGTGGTAAGTTTTAAGTGCTTTATTGCAGAACGGAACGGATCCAGTGGAGAATGGGGAGTATGCAGATAACAGATAAACTATGGTAACTTAACTCAATGATAATAATGTCTCTATTGCAGGTGATGAAGGCAGATGGCAGAAGAACCAGGCTGAAGAAGATCGGGAAAGCAGGTAAGTATCCGGATGACGAGAGGTGAGTCTGTGTGTCAATGTTAGAGATGCGTATCCATAGACATGTATAGAAAGGCTAGATGGCTCAAGGCGGAGTCAGCTGTGTCGTCACTTGGCGGCCATCTTAGGTCAGGAGACTGCGCTGCTGCTCCCTGCTGCTGTGGACGGAAGGTGAGTGACATACGCCAACTAAAATGCTCGTAACTTGCTGAATTCTTGACGGATTTACAAACGGTTTGGTTTATTACAAACCTTATTAACGTAGCTATGATTTGTGCTGATGCCGATGTTTAAGTATGCAGTTAAATAGCCGCATCCCTGACGTTTATGACACACCAAGCCGTTTGAAAATCGGTTGAAAATTGGCAAAAATAGTTATTTCAGCACTACATGCACAATAGACTTTAATGTTATAACTGGACGAGCGGTCCTGTCCTAAGATGGCCGCTGTGTGACGTCGTCGGGTCCCATTGGCTCTCAGCGCCGGTAAGCTATCTAGCCTTTCTATACATGTCTATGTGCGTATCGACGTCTATTGATGAGTATTGACGAGACCAGACCAAGAGTGAGGGACTGAGTGCTGAATATAAAGGTGAGCTGGTGATGGGATCCAGGTGACTGTGATTACTACTTAGAGGAGAGTGAGTGCAGGTGTGCGCCAAGGAGGATTCTGGGAAGTGTAGTGCAGAGACAGATGAGGAAGACAGACAGTGGATTTGACACTATAGTACAGTTCGAAACTTCTTTAACAGTAATCTCATCAACCACAATTCATTTTGTAGTGAAATCAATTATAGGCCAAATTCCTGTTAAGATTACCACCCTTTACTAATAATACCGTCAGACAGGGTCTTGGTAAACAGGGGTTTCGCCAGCGTTGTATGGTCCTGGCCCATTTCTCTCTCTCATCTCCGTCTTGTAATTGCATCATTCCTGAGAGAAAAATAAAAACAAAACATAACAATAGCAAAAATAATTTAAACCACCCTTCTTTCAAACCTCTTGTCAATCTATTAAATATTTAATCTTGTGCCAGTTCAATATCGACAGAACATGCGAGAATTTGTGGTTCGGATGTTGTGGTCATATTTAATACAACTTTAAACGTTAGCGTAAATCTGTGGCCAGGCAACTCTGCTGTCTCTCCCTCCATTATTGGCCTCTTGCCAGGAGATAAGACGGCTGCCTGCTGGCTGTTCTGTCTCCAGAATGCAATCGGGACACACAGAACTTTGCTTCTTTTCAATATTATCTTATTTGGACACCTTTCTTCATCTAATTGTCCAAACTGGCAACGCATAATGCCATTCGTTTCGTCGCATTCTCCACGTCTCGGAAAATCGATTCTTGGTGCAATTATTTGTTCTCCTGTATTACTTTCTAATACGTTTTACAATGGTGCCCACAGACCAGGTAATTCCAGTTCCGTTATCGGGGTGGAATGTTTTGCCCTTATCGTCAAAGCAAGTTTTCAAACTCCCTAGCTCCGGTCCCAACTAGGAGCCACTTGCTTTGAATGTCATCCATATTTTTCTTAATACGATATGACCATAAATAATCGACGCCTGAATTTCCCAGCTGTTGTTGATAATTCGTATTTTCAACGTTCAAGCACCTTCTATTTTGCCTTTACTAGATAAATCGCAAAATGTCTTATTCCAAGACCAAATTTTGTGTCTGCCATATACCAGCAACCTTCTGTTTGTAATATCGTCAAGACATATCTGGCATTTAATCCACTTATTCCCTGTCCACAAACAATCACAAACGGTTTGCCTTGCTCCAAGCCGCTGTGTCATTATCACTTCAATTTTAGGGAAACTAATTCTACATTCTTGGCAGAGAACACACAAAGCTGCTTTTAATCCTCCAGGAGTTTTGTAAGATTGGTCTTTCGGTATTTTTGCCATAGTTTGAGGTTTACTATTTTTTAATTCCTTCCTGGATTTGGGCTTACACTTAGCAGGCCCTTCCCACCACAGGTATTCTCCAAAACTGCCGCAAATAGCACACATTCCTCCGGAATATGCTTTATCATATTTTATTTTAACAGGTTTATGTAATCTGCCTGTCTGTCTGGCTTTTTCATGCTCAATATCCGTTGCTATATAATTAGCTTCACATTTTGTCATTAGAGTAGTTTAAATTCTAATCACACCCCTCTGGTTATTAATTTCAACCAACTTAATGACCTCGTCCTTATCTCGTTGATAATCTTCCTGTTTGAACTCAATTTTCACGTCCTTGGTTTTGAACCAGGACCAGATTTCTCTTAGACCAGATGCCATTCTCAGCTAATTCCACCGTATGTTTATCAATTATTTTAATTATTTTATCCTTCTTCGTAATTAAATCTTTAAATGGTTTATTTTTAGTTTTATTGTCCAACCTTATCCAGACGAGATCCCCACTCTGAAGAATCCTCTGGCTGGTCTTTTGACGTAGTCGTTCGTTTGATCTCTGTAAGATTAACATAAAACATTAGTTCTTCCATATTTTCGTCCCATCTTTCGTGGTTGCAATTGGCACGGATCCAGCTCTTTATAATCCCTACAGATCTCTCCGCTATTCCGTTTGACTGTGGGCAGTACCTTACTGATTTTATTAAACTGATATGCTTTTCAGTTACAAAATCTTCAAACTGTTTTCCTACAAAATATGTGCCGTTGTCAACCCGAATTTTTTGTGGGCGGCCCCACGCAATCATTAAGTCATTGACAGCTGTAATAATTGCATTTGCTTTTGTCTCTTTTAACGGCTTTCCCCAAATTCGGCCCGTGAAACCATCTACTGCCACTAATATGTATTTATTGCCGGCCTTTGACCTCGGAATTAACGGTCCTGCTATGTCTAAAGACCATTCCTGGTTGACATTGTCTGGTGTAATGGATCCAAAGTCACTTCGTATTGTTTTTATTATAGCCTTTACGCATGCATTGTTCACAATTTAACCTTATATTTCTATATTTCTGTCTCCAGTTAGAAATATGTATTTTGTTATCTGTCAGAACTTTGCCAACTAAATTTACACTTGGGTGTTTAATTTGGTCATGTATTTTCTGTATTACATTTTGTTCTGTATCTTTAATTATCACTATGCGCCTCATACGCGCTAGCTTATAAACTTCGTTATTTCCTATAGCTAATGCATAGTCTGCCTTGGAATGCCCTGGTTGATGTAGCACTGTAAGGTCAAAATCACCTATTATCTTTTGAATGTCTTGCCATAATGTTGCATGTTCAATTTGCTTACCTTTCGATTTGCTATAACCATTCTCTTTCCAGATATGCAAATTGTCATTAATTCCTGTCGCAACATAATTGCTATCTGTAACTATTATGGCCTGTAAAATTCCCAGTTTCTTGAGTGCAGTCAGAGCTTGGAACACTGCCATGAGCTCCGCGTACTGTGCTGTGCCTTGCACCACCCTTTTCTTCATCTATGACCTTGTTGCTTTGTTTCAGAATGAAAGGCCAGTGAGCTTCTTCATCTGCAGCCGTTTTTGAACCATCCGTGAAGGCAACTGTGTTTTTATAGAGATCTAATTTCTTTTTCTGGTATTTTTTAAGTTCCTTTTATCTAATTATTAAATCTGGATCTAGTAACATATTTTCCCATCTTTGCCATCGGCTGTTGAGCGCACGGGCGTCTTTAACTTTTTTTTTGGAGAGATGAGCCAATACTGCTGTTTTTGTGTTAACAAATATTTTCTGGCCAGGCCTTTCAGCTCGGAGTAACGTTTGCTCAGTGCTGCAAGCTGCTTTTCTTCACAAGAGAATTTAAGTTCTGGATTTTCCCAGTTTCCACTCAGGATTCTAACAGGTACGTTTCCTTTTTCATTTCTTGCTATTAATTGGTACCCTATTTCATGTGTTTCCAAATCAGCTTCTAAATTTTTCTCATCATTTCTACCTTCCAGCTGTCCTGAGTTTAATATAGCTGTTTTTAATTCTGTCAACGCTTCTTCAGCTTTTTCGGTCCATTTCAACTGTCCACCTTTTATAGTCGCATATATACACTGTAAAAAAAAAAGAATCGTAAAAAAACGGTCAAATGACGCGCAGCTACGGCTGCCAAACAAAAACCGTAAAATTAAAGTAAAATATCTTAATTCCAATAAAGTGCAAAAACTATAATTTTACAGAATTTTTCATTAAAAGTTTTAGAAAAAAACACAGGTTTTTCCTTGTTTGAATGAAGATATTTTACCTTTATTTTACGGTTTTTGTTTGGCAGCCGTAGCTGCCAGTCATTTGACCGTTTTTTTATGATAATTTTTTTACAGTGTAAAACTTTTATTTTATGGATTTTTCCAAGATTATAATGGCCAAACACCTTTAATAAAGTTATGCCACTAAAAGTTCTACTGAGAAACACTATTATTTTACAGGTATTTCCTAAATGATTACAATCAAACACCTTTAATAAAGTGACGGCACTAAAAGTTCACTGAAAAACCTGTAATTTAACAGACCTTTCTTAAATTATAACGATCAAACACATTCAATAAATTGTCAAGACGTGCTCAAGAATGCAAGAAAACAGTTTTATTTTAGAAGACAAAATGTATGTAAAGAAACTGTATAAAACTGATTAAAATCATCTCAAACTTTAATTTACAGCACTTGTGTTTACATATAATTTAAGAGTATTTAAACAATGTAAACTTGTAATCTAAATAAAATGGAATTATTCAGACCCCTGGGGGTCACATAGTTCTGATATTAAATATTATATGGTCTTTACATTCAGAATCCTTACTATACAAGTTTATTAATAAGTTAAATCAAAACATACAACAAAAGTGTACCAGAAGTGACAGATGCAGCAAATAAACAGCAATCCAGCATACGGCCAGTAATCAGCTGGATCCTTGGTGCATCTGGGAAGAAAAACAAGGACACACTATGATTCTCTCAAAATGATTTCAAATATTTTTGTTTCCTTTAAACAAGCTTAATTCATTTTTATTTAAATTGTCTGTTTGTCTTCTGATTTGTCTTGTATCTAAAACGTATGTCCGATTGAAAAATTTGCATCACCAAAAGAAGGAACATGTAGATTCACAACAATGGACATTCTTTTCCAGAGGTATCATTGCAAGGTAAACGCCTAAAAATGGCAATTTGTATTACAAAATAAAACCAACAACATTTGTATTAACTGGAGGTGTTTTCAGACTGCTGTGATATGGGTAATGAGGGTCTTTCTCTCATTCTCCAGGGAATTAAATAAAGGATTGATGATGATATGTGCTTTCTCTCATTCTCCAGGGAATTAAATATATGATATGTGTTTTTTTTTTAAAAGGTATATTCTCATTGTGTGAGATTATTAAAGTACTTGAGATAGTTCACCCAAAAATTTAAATTATGTCATCATTTACTCACCATCATGTCTTTTCAAACCTGAAATGTCTCTCTTTTGTCAAGCATTAAAATGAGATATTTTTGAAGAATGTTGGCATCCAAAAAAACAACATGAGGTTGAGTAAAATCTTCTATAAATGCATGACAGTGGCAAATTCCAATCAAAAGTGAGCATCCCTATGCCCTGGGGTTTTTAATATATGCTTTGTAAGGGGCCGTTTACACGACTCAGTTTTCAACTAAAATCGTCTCTGAAATGTGAATCTGTGAAAAAGGTAAAAGAATGCATATGCGTATTACAGTATGTGTTTAGTCTATAGGCATGCGTCTGTGAATGCGAATGTGCACAGGCGTGTAGTCTTACTTTACAGAGTGACATCACCAGTTACTTTGTGGCATGCATAAAACAGCGATTTAGTCGTTTTCGCGAATCTGTGCGAACGGGAATCGTTTTAATAACGTTTTCATCTGTACAAAGAAAAAACGTTTCTGTTTTTAGTACATCGTTGTTGTGTAAAAGTTGAACCCTGCAGGTAGTTACATTTAACGTTATCTATTAATAGTTTTACCTATGGAACTTATTTAAACTTTATATGAAATGAATGATGAAAATGTGTGTAATATAGCAAACCCAAACAAACAATTCAAATTATTCTGTTAAATTGAACTCTTCCACCATATCTAGTTTTAAAATGAATCACGGGGACTTGCCATAAATATAAAATAAAATTACTTCAGTTAATTTACCATCGTATGTACCCTTTGCTAACGCATTTGTGGAAGGGGATTCTCCCCTCATTTAACTCTCCCTTATGCCGCCCGAAAAGTATATGGTTCAGATGAACACAAATTTTAGAAAAAAAAAAAACCTAGACTTTCAGAAAAATTATCCATCTCGTGTTCTTGTGTCGAATAATGCAAGTGAATAGACACCAAAATGCTGAAGGTCGAAAAAATCCAAACACACATCCTGACAATAATCCAAGAGCATTGTAAAGCTCACATGATAAGTGCAGAAAACTTCTTGTGTGAACCACACAGCAGGATGTTTTTAGGCTGTATGTAGTTTCTGGAGCATGCACTTGCATTATATCAGCTTACAATAATGGATAATTTTTCAAAAATCTCTGTGGAAAGAAAGTCAGATATACATCTGGGAGGCACAAGGGAGAAAAAAAGATTTTTTGTTTTGTTTTATATACTGCAGTGGATACTTACTAGTGATGGGCTTGTTTCTCTGTTGGTGCCTGTTCTGCTCCGTAAACATTGTTCCAATGTTTGATCTAAAAAATATTAAAAAGTGTGTTAATTATTACCTGTGTGTTAACAGACTATTGATCTGGGTGACATAGGACCATTTTTTAACGTGTTCCTTAAAGGAGAACTCCAGTCAATTTTAACATTGAGCTAATTTTTGGGTAAATTTGGAGTGCTGTCAGTACAGAGAACAACGACAAAAATCGGTGTTGCCTACACCGTGTTATCCTCTTTTTAAAATTTGCACCCTGTTGACTTCAATGGGGCAAGTTTTAAACCTGCTTTTAGCCTCTTAACATCCTTGATGTGTCATTACAAGTGCCCAGCCATTGTGAGTGATTCCTTTAGAGTGAGCACGGGTGAATCTGACTGCAGAAGATGTGAAAGATATGAATAAAAGTGATGTTATAATTCAGCCAGTGCACATACCTGTATTCACTTCCTGTTTTCGGTCGAAGTCCACAGTAGTCGATTGTCGAGTTCACGCGCATGATCATAGGTAACTAAGCAACAGTGGAGAGAACTCGACAATCGACTACTGTGGACTTTGATTTTAAAAAGAGGACAAATTTTAAAAAGAGGATAACGCTGTGTAGACAACACCGATTTTTGTCGTTGTTCTCTGTACTGACAGCACTCCAAAAAAATAAAATAAAAAAATGAGCTCAATGTTCAAATTGACCGGAGTTCTCCTTTAAGTGTTACATAAATCTGGAGAACACTTACTAACATTAACTATGGTTTTGCTATACTAACCAAATGGTTATTTTTTTGTTGTAATCAATGCACCATAAAAAACATGGTTTCTAAACTTTTACTATAATAAAAACCATGGTTAATTTAGCAAAGGACCCTGGAAACATGTCCTTAAAAGAACAGCTCATCCAAAAAATAGAGTACTCTCATTATTTACTTCATGTTGTCCAAAACTCAAGAGATAGGTAAAATATTGTCTGGAAGGTTTGAACTAGAGTGTCTTTGAGCAGAGTTTACATGTCCTGCCTCTATTTCACGTGTATTTTAATATAACAATACTCACCGCATCTGAAGATCATGTGGCTGGATCATATTTATTTTCAAAATTCCTGGATCATGAGGGAAACAAACACATACACAGCAATATTAGCTATTAGCATTTTACAAACAGACATTTGTTAAAGCTTGCAAAATTTTACTCACCAAATCCAAAACATGATGACTGATCGGTAACGTTAGGCCTAACGTTAACGTTATATCCCGCGATCAACAACTATTCAAAAGCCTAGTTTGCATAACTTATTATTCTAGAGTCAAAGGGTGTGGTTCGAGTTCCTCTCTGTATAAAGAGACAATGTTCTCAGTCATTCTAAAGCTCCTATGCTGAGTTTTTTATTTTATTTTTTTAAGTTAACTAAGCTGACAATATATTTACACATGCTAGCAACACATACAGTAACATTAGCCTAATACATAATGCTCTAATCGCGTTTAGATGCTCAATTTAACACACTATATTTTGATATAGCAGAATTGTTTTTATAAAATAAAAAGTTATTTACCTTCCGCAGATTGCAATATGTCCGTTACACGTTGTTAAAATGCGTTGTCCATATTCCTTGTTTGTTCTTCATTTACATCCCGCAACTCGCTCAAAATAAAAATGTAGAAGTCCGATGTAAAATAATACATGTTTTATAAAAGCCACAGAACCGTCGTATGCTAGTAGCCTACTGAAGATCCCGAGCAGCAGCACAGTGAGCACACACCCACTGACCCACTCACTCCAACAGACGTATTCAAACTTGACCAGTAAAAGGTGCGCATAGTTGTCATTGGCCAGATTCCTGGATGACAGTCTGAATAACCAATCATACTCAAAACAACTCGGAGAGACAGCCAATAGTGTGGTAACATTGCAATTACAAGAAAAGATTACATGTTTCAAAAGAAAGAACAGGAAAAATAACACGTGCTATTTATTAGCTGTATTTGTAAGCTGGCTGTTATATTTAATCAATTGGTTAAATGGTGTTTTCATTGCAGTGTATGATTAAAAATTTAACTTAAAATAACTTATATACCATATATAACAACATATATTTACCACTGCTCATCTAAACAGCAATTTAACAGAGCAGACATATTATATTTAACAGAGCAAACACTGCATATGTATCCATATAAAATTCTGTATGTAGACCTATATGAAAAACTAATGGATTGGTATACTCTGCTGACATTAGTTGCATCCATGTGACCCATAATGACCCTTTTGCACTTTAAAAAATGATTGACCTTCCTTTTCTTTAGAAACACTCTTATGCCTAATAATGTCTTGCTTTTCACCTTGTGTGGCACTGTTACACAACCTGTTGGTTTAGGGTTAATCCTCTGTCCAACGCAACACTTTGCTAACATTGACAATTCTATACAAGTTGCAACATATACCTCGGGTTTCACAGGCAAGGTTTAAGCCTGTAGTCCCAGACTAAAATGCACATTTCAGCTGTTTTACCTGAAAGCAACTTGTCTTGCACTGACTTATCTTAAAATATGTCAGTGCCATTGTTTTGTCTCAAAATGCACACCAGTAATGTGAAACCGGGTCTGGGTTAGAAATTAAGGGTTAAGGTTATACCTAACTCTAACCCTAACCCTTGTCTACAGACTTTTATTTAACAGCATGGATTCTCCAAGGTGTTGACTGCAGTGGTTAGGCCTTTAGCATTGATACAGGACTAAGAACTTCTCACTGCGACAGTCTGTAATGTAATTTAGCAAAGAGTGTTTAAATGGATTGTCCCTAAGATAGAGCTATTGGCGCATTCAAGTCATGTCATAAAGATCGTATTTACGAGTTGAACGCACATGAACGCCACTACAATGATGAAAATATGAGTAGGAAGCTCAGAATTTTCTATAACCCCGATCTTGAAGAGTTAGGGGTGTGTCAGTGAGAAACATTGAGGAATACGATACTACTGTCGGCTTTACTATTTACATGAAGTAAGCTAATCCCTGCACAAAATATGAGCATTATGATATAACAATATAATATGTAATGATACAGTGGCTTCATAAATTAATTTAAAACATAAAAAAATAAATAGTAAAACCTCATGAATACAAACTTCCCAGGAGGACCTAATATGTTCCACCATGTTCCACCATGAACCCTGTTGGCCTGCTGTCTGACCAGCAAGGTCAATTTAACAATAATTGTGCAGTTTGCTTGCATTAAATTTGTATCCAGAATTACAGAGTTTTAATGTAAAAATACACTTAAATGTAAAACTAATAACATTTACTTTAAAATGACAAGGAAATATGTTAAATTGTTAGTATGGATATAAACCTTTAATATAATGAGCTACATATTTAATTACACAATTTTATTGTAATTTTACATAACTTTGTATGTAATTTAAAAAAACAGAAAAATACTGTATAAAAAATACATTTATTTTATTAAGTCTCATCATAACCCAATAGCCCCATTGTTTGTTGGACCTGTCGAACTGTTTTCGGGGTCTCAATTTGGTATACTCTGTCTTTCATGGACTGAGTAACACCTCTGTTTCCCGCCGAAATCCAAAATCCTAAAAATTCGAACATGCCAGTCATTAATTGTGTCTTTTTTATATTTATTTTCAAACCTGCCTCCGCAAGTCGTCTCAACACTTCTGTTACAAGTTGCACGTGTTCTCGTTCACCATTTGAAACTAGTAATATATCATCAATATAAAGATCAACGTCTAAACCTTTCAGAATTTCGGCCATGATCGATTGAAATATTATTGGAGCGTTCAGGTAACCTTGCGGTAAACGTCGGTAAACGTAATGGTTATTTTTCGCAGTAAAAGCGTTTTTTTCCTGACTTTCTTCGGCCAGCGGAATCGCATAGAATCCGTTGGCTAAATACATTTTCGAATAAAATCGTCCATCACGTATGTTTTCGACTGTATCTCGCCTTAACACCTTAAAGTTCGTAAGAAATCTAAATGTCCGTCCGGCTTGGCAGCTACTGGATCGGCGAGTTAGTTATAGCACCTTTGACTTGTTTTATAACTCCCTGTTCTTCGAGCTCTTGGTTAGATTTAGTTCTGCCAGTCCTTTTTTATTAATTGGGTATTGCCGTTGGGGTTTATGAATTCCACCCTCAATAACATGTGCAAATTTATCACTTGCTTTGCCGCAGTCATTTTTGCTCCGTCCGTACGGAGTTTTACGTAACTCTGCCATTAATTGCTCCTTGGCCCACTGTGAGCCCTTTATTTCATTCTCAATTCTTCGTAATTCTTGCTCATAATTAACCGGCTTTAATCTGAAAACCTTTTTCAAATCTTTTGCTGCTAATACATTTTCAGAACCTAGTAATTCCATATCGTTCGCCTGTTTTTTTCTGTTTTAATATGTCCGTCATATGTTTGTACATTTATCGTACCATTTGTATGTAAAGGCTCAGTTGAAATGGAAATCTCTGCTCCGGTGTCAACAATATACTTTGTTCCCTGAATATCAATATATAAATTTTCATTTTCTTCTTTAACTCTTGGGTCACACAGTTTCTGTTTCAACTGGCCAGCTAACCTTCATTCTGTATCAGAATTGACTCGCTCTTTCTTCTTAGTTTTGCCTGTTTTCTCGTTGTTTACTTGAGATTGTTTTTCTGCCTTTTTAATTACTTTAGTTCTCCTAATCTTTTTTATGTTTTGATTTCTGTTCTTACGGTCCTCAATTATTTTAGTTCGTTCTGCAGGGGTCATATCTTCCCATTTTTCTGCTGGAACACTCTAAAAAATCCTGGGTTATTTCTTCAACCCATTTTCTGGGTTATTTGTGTTGGGTTAAAATTATGGGTTATTTTTTCAGAGAATAACCATTTTCTGGGTTATAGGGCTAATATTTTGACCCAATTTATGGGTTGTTTGGGTTTCTGGGTTATTTTTCAAAGAGTAACCCATGTTCTGGGTTATAGGGTTGGCTTTCTCTCTCTCGCAGTTGTTCTGGAATTTTCTCACAACAGTCGTTCGAAATAACCGTCGCTTCGCGCTCGATCCGTTTTGGCCTCTGCTTCATCGGTGCAACTTCATCTATATTCAAGGTAAGAGAGTATTTTCAGTGTTGATGTAATGTTAACGTTTCTGTGTCCATGTCCCTGTTGCTAGTTTAGCACCATTTGCTAAAAAAATAGATGAGGAGGCATTTCTTCTCTTTGATGAGGACACTATCAAAAATCTTGTCCCCAAACTTGTCCCCAGGCTTAAATTCCTGAGGCTCTTCTGAGAATTGTTGTTTATTTTTCTATTTTTTATTTCTAATATTGTTATTACAGTGTGACCTAAAATAAATATGAAAATTAACATGTCCAAGTGTGTGTTTTTTCTTATAGATTTTTATTTAATGCAATAAAAATGTCAAAGTGCTTGAAGTGTGTAATATAATGTAAAACAAAGTTTTATTTTCTGAAATAAGGCATACTGGGATAGTGACCCAAGTTAGGTTATTTTTGACCCAACTCCTGGGTTAAAAAGGGCCCAACTAATTTTTGGGTTGTTTCTACCCAGATGTTGGGTTTTTTAAACCCAACATTTGGGTCAGGTATTTAACCCATAATTTGGGTCAAAAAGCATAACCCAATTTTCTGAGTTGAAATAACCCATAAATTAGTTGGTCCCTTTTTAACCCAGGAGTTGGGTCAAAAATAACCCATTATGGGTTATTTTTGACCCAGGAGTTTTTAGAGTGAATGAAGCCTGACTTCTGTGGGAGTTTCCTCCCCCCCTGTGCATACTGCATGCCTTTTTTTTACTGCCTGAGACATCTGTCTGTTGCCAGCGAACTTGTTAATTTTTCTAGTTTCACTCTGATAACTTGCTCCATATTTTTAAAATCCTCCTGGCTTCTGGAATTTATTATTGTTAAATCTCTCTTTAAACTGTGGCCCTTGATCTTGTTTATTTTGTAATGTTCCTCTTGTTTTCATATGTCTTGTGCAAGATCATACTCAGCTAGTTTTTCTTCAATTGTTTTCCTGGTCGCATTATTAAGTAATGTAATTAAATTACTAGGGGTGTAACGATTCGTTTTAACGATTCGATTCGATTCGCGATTCATGGTTGTCGATACGATTCAAGGACGATATTGGTTCATTTAGAACGATACGATCCGAAACAATTCAGTGACTTGAAATCGATTCAGTGACTTTTTAGCCAAAAATTCTTGTAAGGGAATCAGGTATCAATTAATTATGGATATAAACAAACAAGTAAACAACAATTAATGTCAAATGCATTCACATTTTATTTTAATAAGTAGGACTGCACGATTATGACAAAAATGATAATTGTCGATTATTCCCTTGAATTTGTAATTGTGATTATTAATTACGATTATCACAACATTGAATGATGTTTTGAATAGTTTGGCCATGGGACTCACATTTCCCCATGGTCATCAAGCCGCGACCCACCTTTTTAGGAATTATATAAGCCTATTATAATACATTTGTTTACACAAAAATTGTTGACACACAAGTTCTGTCCCCCTTTACTTAACATACAAAAAAGAATATGACAAATACTGATAAACAGTAGGCACTTTTTTTTTGTTAATACAAACCACAGTCATATAAAAATATACAAAATAACCAGTAAGTGGCATTTTGTTATGGAAACAAACAACAATTAGGCTACCATGGTGATACACAATACTTAGAAGAACTGGTAAAGAAACATGAAACTGCTCCTGATAAATAGCAACACACATGACGTACCAATAACGTCATTTATTGGTATTTTACTTTTATTTCTTAACTCTTTCCCCGCCAGCATTTTTTTGAAAAGTTGCCAGCCACCGCCAGGGTTTTTGACGATTTTCGCTAAATTTTAATGGCCCACAGAATATTTTGTTCTATGAATATATGAACATGCTACATATCAAAATAAAGATCTGAGCGTCTGCTTTTAAACAAAAAAAAATAAATTATTTTATCTTATTTTTTCTTTTTTTATTGCCCTTGAACATAGATAGGTTTTGTCAAAAACACAACATTCTGGACAAAAAGCTGAGAAAAAAGCATTTTTATCAAACAAGTGCATTTTCAAGCAGAATACATTCAGATGTCTTTTCCATCATATATAAAACCTTCCAAAATAAATTATGTTATAACTTTGATGATTATGGCTTACAGCTTATGAAAACCTTTTCACAATATTCTAATTTAGAATTTGGGGTTTACATAAGATGTAAGCCATAATCATCAATTTTTGCACGATATTCTATATCTATAGTTCCACCTGTAAATACATATTACAGTGTGGTAAATGTGCACAAAGAGAGAAACAATTTGGGCATTACACGCTCATATTTATGCACACAGCCACACAAATAGCCTACATGCACACTCACACACAAACATTATAGTGTTTATATATATATATTATCCAACATTGTGCATAAAGATATTTCTGTGACATGAACATCTCTCTCACTAACTACTTCGTCCCGATCAGATTCAGAATGATCAAATAAGGAGTGATCGGACTCCGAGTCCATCAACACCTCCAGTACTTGATCAGCCGTAAACCTCTTCATTTCAGATATTTTGACCTAACGTTACATTCTCGCTACTCCATTCATGTTTGAGCCGATCGCAGTCGGTTTCTTTGATCAAAAAGTTCCGTACTCTTTCAGAGCATGCGCGCGGGTCTTCCTTACCGTATACCACCTAAAACACGGATACCCGGAAAATTCCGTGTTTGGCGGGGAAGCGCTTTTTCATAAAACCCGGAAAATTCCGTGTTTGGCGGTGAAAGAGTTAACTAACTAATTTACGATGTTGCATGCTCGTATGTCTTTTGCACTTTAGTGAAGTGATACAGCGCGCTCCGCCGCATTTGCGCGTGAAATTGAAGAGTGCGCGCTACTGCAGTAATAGCGGCTGAGAGGACAGGAAAGTCCGTTTTTCTGAGGTGAGAGACTTTGCGCTGCTTGACTGTTGTCACGCTGCTTGACTGTTGTCGCGTCACGCATGGCGACGACGTCACAGATAGGCAGACTGAATCGAGTAACGTTTAATGCCTTTATCATTAAAAGTGCAAAGAAAAAACATCCATATAAAGTCTAACGTGCTTAAATCCAGTGCGCTATTTCCTAGTATCGATACAATCGATTCATTACCTTTTAAAACGATGTTAGATCGATATATGTCGTCCGGAAGGCCAATTTGCCGATCACAGATCGATGCAGTAGGATCGTAGGAATATAAATCAATACATCGATGTAGTTGATGAATCGTTACACCCCTATAAATTACGTACGCCTGGGATTCTCCTTCCCACCTGCCTCAGCAACGGGACTTTGTCGGCCTCAGGGATTTCCTGCTCAATAGATAGCCAAATTCCTAATAAGGGAATCTGCTCTTTTTGGGCATTAACGAGGGTTTTGGTCCATTCTTTAATCTTATCTTCTATGCATGTCAAATTCCTCATTTTTCCCAATGCCTCAGAGGAAATTGGGTGGCCCGTACAGGTTTGAACCAATCTAGTAGCAGCATCACAACCCGCTGTGCATTTTCAGCCGCTTTATTATCTGTTCTGCATATGCACTCTGGTCTTCATGCTGTTTCTTATTTCCTACCTGCTTCCTAACCGCTTCTGTTCATTGTAATTCCAGCAGTTTTGCATGTACTCTATCCTGGTTTTCTTCAGTTTCTTGTGGAGTCGCAACGTGTGACTAAAGTTAATCAGAAACTTTGTGAAACCCGCTTAGAATATTTTGATTTTCCATATCGCTTATGAAAATTAATGTTCTGCCAATAATAATGATGTGCATGTGCTTTATTGTATTAATGTTATGAAAACAAGGTTATTTAAGAATAGATTGTCATATTTTTATAACAAGAGTTGAAGGTGCAAGCGGCTAGGATAGCTGTCTGTGTAATTTAGAGACTGAGAACAAGATTTGAGGAATCTTGTGATTTCTGTGAAACAGTAGAGATAAGTGGGACTGAATAATTATAATACAATCTTGTGATTTAAGTTGAATCTGAGACCAACCATTTGATAGAAGAATAAGCTATCAATCCAGTGTTAATGAAATTGATGACATGCTAAATTTCTTTATACTGTATGAAGAGTAACTGAATAGTCCTGATACAAAAGAGAGCAAATGCTGTAAGCAGCTCTGCTCTGAAGCTCTCAGTTTAAAGAGATTTGCAGATTATGTTTTTGTAAAAGTTTGATTCTGATTGGAAAGATAAACAGTAACTTGACTGGCTCCAAACAAAGAAAGTGCCAAAATAACACAAATTTAAAGAAAAGTCTGTGTTAATATGGGTTAGAAAGTAGATCAGTGTTAATATGATGAAGATTGTGATTCGGCTATTGTAATTGAATTTGCAGCGGACAGTGGGGGAAAATGCAGAGAACTTATCAGGGGCTCTGTTTGCATTTCATGAATAAGAACACACTGCTTCAGGGGTGTAAACTAGGGTGGAGATGTTAGATAGATCACAGGGATAAGACTGCAGAATAACAAAGAGTGTTTTATTGCGGTCAGCGAGGTCATTCAGTGACTGTAAAATGCGATGATATATTTGTGCCAAAGTTTTGTGATTTTGTTTTAAGCTTTGTATTCTGTATCCATTTAAAAGTTAAATAATATACAAAAATAAAGCAAATACATTTTAAAGGTGTCTGGAGTGTGTGGGTATTTCTCTTCAGTGTGGCACTCATATTTTTCAGATATACCTGCAATTTGCTTGTTTCAAAAAACATCTGGAATCTGCCACAAAATAAGTGCACACACAACACCCTTTAAAAATATTAATTACTTAATGCCACATATTAAACACTTTACAACTGACAATCTAACTACTGTAAATCCCTGGGAATTAAGTGTTTTG
Organism: Leuciscus waleckii; assembly: GCA_900092035.1. Lineage (NCBI taxonomy): Eukaryota > Metazoa > Chordata > Actinopteri > Cypriniformes > Leuciscidae > Leuciscus > Leuciscus waleckii. The sequence goes on along the minus strand of FLSR01000230.1, from coordinate 199,489 downwards.
TAATAAAACTTGCTAAAACAGCATTACAAAATTAACTTACTAACAAATAAAGGGAAAGAGTGTGAAACATTTGTTTTCTTTATTAATTTTTTTAGCAATTATTTCTAAAAGCTGAAGGAATCTTTCCTCTCTCTCGTCGCTCTTTCTTTTCTTTCCTCCCTTTCATTAGCCACTCTCCACTCTATAAGAACACAGGTGTGGTCATCAGCCCCTTGCAAAATCAACACAGAATTTAACATTAGTGATGAACCATGGTCAATCTATTATTATATTAATATTACATGGACAAGTTGAGGTAACAAATTATTTGCAGTACCAAATTATTTATTCTTGATGCAAGAAGAAGGAGCAGACAATAAAAATGGAAAATAAAAGTTTAATACTTGGTGCAGAAAATACAACAAGAAAGTAAAATTGGAAGCAAATAGGACAGATCTCTCTTTATTGACTAACAAGATAATAAAGCATCTCAATCAGCCTCTTCTTCAGCTTCCTGAGCAAGAACAGTTAGTAAAAACATTATATATGCAATATTGCTCTTTGGGAAGGAACTTCACCTTTGAGTTGATGTGAATCTAACAGTAGAAACTGCTGTTCTTAAAGATAAACTATTTAATGTGACAAATGTTGACAATGTTTCTTTTATACTGTCGATGGTTGTGGCCAGGGCTGTAGAGTTCTAGAATCGCCAGTGTCCCAGATATGAGGTAGTTCAGAGGATTTGGGGTCATGCTCTCCCGAGAAAATACAAATGTGCATTTCAAGACATATGAACGCTAAAATCTCCATCACTCTTTCTTTTTTCTCTCAGTCTCCCAACTATGGCCTGTCTTTTCCCCTCCTAAAGCTGAGCTTTCTCTGCTATTTTTTTGTCAGTGAAGAAAGTAAACATAGGCTCAACTGATATTTATATACATCAGTTTTCCTGATTATTTTTGTCGGTTGTTTAACATTTCTATCCTAAAACCACTGTCAAATATTGAATGTTTGGTTCAGCTGCTTAAAATGTATCTCTCACACTATGACTGTTACCGACTATTTTCTTTAGCGGAAGCAATACAATCGTTTTTAAATCAATAAACTCCTTTTTAAATCAATATTTTGTTTCAAATTATTGATTTATTTGGTAGGTAGCCATGTAATAAGCAGGATAATGTAGAGCAAGGCGGTTGTTATAGCGAATACAACCCCTTCAGGCTGATTCAAGACCCCTCCGCTTCACCTGTCGGGGTTGTATTCGCTATAACAACCGCCTGGCTCTACATCAGCCCTTATACATAAATATGCACATTTGCAAGAAACTAATAACCCACCAATTGAGTTTAACTGAACTACTTGTTTTTGTTTTTTACATGGAACATGGTTTATCACAGATTAATGAAATAAATTAAACTTACCTATATCTTGTATCACAATATCTGATCGTGTCGTTTGCTCAAATCTGTTGACAATAAAATGAGCTTAATGTGTGAATTTACAGATCTGAAGACATCAGCATAATGAATGAGGAGAAAACAGGATCTATTGACATGAAATAAAGAGGCTTTTCAGCTGCTCTGATAATAGTGATGAGCCATAGACTATCAATACTCATTCAACAAGCCATTCAGGATCAGCAGATCATCTCACTTTATTATAAGTATTTGCTGCTAGAAACAGATTGTTTGAGTCAGAATATCTGCTGAAAGACTATTAAAATGCTTTAAAATTACTATTATTTCTCAAATGACACAGAAAACATAGTAATAATATAAAGACAGACACTATGACACCCATCTTTATCAACCATTGTAATTTGTCCATATGAATCTAAATATAGTTTGATTTCCTAATAACAACAAAGTAGTTCGCTAACATCTTACCGTTTTGTATGTGAAGAGAAACCAAATCATGAAGACGTGCGCGAAATGTGATTGTTGTCCATCATTCTGCGCAATTGTTGAAAAAGAAAAACGTCACGTCGCAACATTTGAAATATTTGTGTTTTAAACTATGAAGGCGAGCACTTTGAGCGAGAGTTATGTCGGTGAAGAAGTAATCAAATCCCATTCAATTATTCACTATAGAAAGTGAAAATAAAACTGACCGATGAGAGCACAATCTAAACATGTTCTGATAACGTATATATAGGCCGCCTAACCTTAATTTATTTTCTTAATATTTTCTTGTGGCCCATGGTGAAAAAAATGAGAATTTTTTCGTGTTAAACACGTTGTTTTTTAAATGAGGACTAATATAACATCTTCATCGCTGCGCGTCGGTTATGCAGTGATGCGCTATGAGATTATTGCGGGGCTAATTAATTATAATATTGATTTGATAATAAAAGTAGCCACATAATAATAATTGTAACAGACCTTATGTTTGATTGTGTATATGATGCATTCATTCTGGATGTGCTGGCGCTCGTTCTATGTTGGTGTGCAATGCATTTTCCCCTCGGGGCTTGCGTAGATAGGCAATTAAGGTCATGCGTTGCGTACTTGGGGTGTCACGGTCTTCGGGTTTTCCTCTCACATGTGTGTGAGACGTTTAATAGCCTAAAGTAAAGAACAGTTCAGACAGTTCTCGTTTATTGTTATCTTATTCATAAAATGTTTAGGCGAACCCTGCACGAGCGATTATTCATAAAATGTTTAGGCCAACCCGGCACGAGGGAGGGGGGGGGGGGACAGATTATGTTCACTGAAAAAAATTATTCGTTGAATTGAATAAAACAATTTATGATGGTAAGTGGTAGCACACAATTGATTTTAGCTACATTTAAACAAATGCATTAAGTTGAACTAAAATTGATTAAGTTCAACTTAATGCATTTGTTTAAATGTAGCTAAAATCAATTGTGTGCAACCACTTAGCCTACCATTTTTTTTTCATTATTAAATTCAACGGATACTTTTTTTCAGTGTTGTGGCTGTCAACAAGACATGGAATTTTTCTGTACTGTATAGGCTACGTGTTTTAGCCATTAAAGAAAACATATTTAGTTTCATATTTATGTTTAAATATTATAGGCTAATGTCATTTTTTTATTTAATCAATGTTGATTATGAAAGTGAGAATGCAGCATGAGAAAGATGATGCATCATGCCCAATACGTCTGGAGACATGGAGTGGGTAAGACATGATTTTGACCATTCAGTGAGTTTTGTTTTGTAGAAAGACTCTGTTTAAAAGATTTTCGTTTTGTATAAATTGTATCTTAATTCTGATCAATATTTGATCAACCAATTTCCCGTATTATAGCACTAGCAGACAATGTAATAAGGCGCCGGCACGATCA
>FLSR01000230.1:166968-196158 GCA_900092035.1 Leuciscus waleckii | reverse complement strand
GCGTTTTTCTGAGCCCCAAAAAATGACAATTTAAACATGCTGTAAAAAATGATCTGTTGGGTATTTTGAGCTAAAACTTCAATACACACTCTGGGGACATCAGAGACTTATTTTACATCTTGTGAAAAGGGGCATAATACGGGACCTTTAATATAATTATTTTGAAGTGTTGGTGCTTAATGTAAAAATACATAGTGTAACGATAAATCACGTTTGAGATTTGTGCTGGCTACTGTATACAGGCCACCAGGGCACCATACAGACTTTATCAAAGAATTAGTATTGGCTGCAGATAAAGTAATAATTGTTGGTGATTTTAATATACATGTAGATAACGAAAAAGATGCATTGGGATTGGCAATTAAAGACATTGTAAACTCAATTGGAGTTAGACAACACGTGTCAGGACCTACTCATTGTCGTAATACTCTAGATCTAATATTATCACATGGAATAGATGCTGATGCCATTGAAATACTGCAGCAGAGCGATGACATCTCAGATCATTATCCAGTCTCATGTAAATTACATTTAGCGAAGGCTGCAAAGCCCACTCCGTGTTACAAATATGTTAGACCTATCACTTCTGCCACTAAAACTTGCTTTATCAATAATCTTCCTGATCAGTTTCATCATCTCAGCATCCCAGATAGCTTAGAGAACTTGATATTGCAACAGAAACTTGTAACTCTCTCTTTTCCAGCACTTTAGACACAGTTGCTCCGTTGCGCTTAAAGAAGATAGTCCAACGCCGTGGTACAACGAGCACACTCAGGCCCTTAAGAGAGTAGCCAGAAAAATGGAGCGCAATTGGAAGAAAACAAAACTAGAGGTATTTCGCGTTTCATGGAAGGAGAGCTCGATTGCATACAGAGAGGCTTAAAAAAAGCTTCTAGAACTGCTTATTTTTCAACCCTATTAGAAGAAAATAAACATAATCCTAGGTATTTATTTGAAACAGTGGCTAAACTAACGAAAAAGAAAGCTTCAAACCCAGAAGTTTCCAAGCAACACAGCAGTAATGACTTTATGAACTTCTTCACTTATAAGATTGATAATATCAGGGACAAAATTAAATTATAACTATTATTAGATTTTCAAATATGATTAATTTGAAAATGGCCTGTTTGATAAGGTCCTTCACTCCCTCGCTCCGCCACCTATGAAGGACTTTATTAAATCCAAAGAAAATTCTCTGAGGACCACACGAGCCTCTACTAGAGGAGACTTGATAATACCTCACAGGCGTACCACCTTCGGTCAGACGGTCCTGTCTGTCCGGGGTGGGAACCTGTGGAATAGTCTTCCTCTAACACTAAGAGAATGTACTACGTATAGCTCGTTTAAAGTCCAGCTGAAAAAATGGCTATGGGCAAATCAAAGCTGCACACATTAGAATGTATGTTTTATCCTTTTTTAAACTGTTTTACGTTGTAATGTGTATATGGATGAGTGTTTGTGAAGTTGAATGTAGTCTTGTGTGAATATTGTATATAGGAATTAGCTAATTTATGAATTGACTGTAGATGTACATTTTATTTTGCAATGTTTTTGTGAGTTGTGTGATCCTAGCCCGTGGGACTACGGATGGAAATTAGCCTTTGGCTAAAATCCGGCATTTTTACATGCATGTACTCCATGTTATGTTCATTAAAATGCACTGTCCCAATCAAATAAAAAATAAAAAAATTAATAAAAAGAAGGGTGCGATTTGCCGGGGGGGATGCGTGGGATTTCCCCCTTTCTGGTCAATGTATCCCTGCCAGCTTAATTATTTGTATCCCCCCCTCAAAGTGATCAGTGCTACTACACTAGTGGCGAGACGGATCACAAAACTTATCACGGATCCGTGGTTTGATTAAAGTAAATTTTATTTTAAAATGCGCTACTTTGGCTGGCTCTGATATAGCTGCCGCAGCCTCTCTGTAATCACCACTCTGCAGACTTGCTCAATGTCCCGCCCACGGCGCTATCTGATTGGTTACACCTCACGAGTAAATAGCCTATCAACACTTGCGAGACGGTTGCAGGTCCGCTGGGCAGTGGAGCTGTGTTAGAGCTTAGATCGGGCCCAAAAATTCAAGCCCGACCCTACCCGAGTCCATGCACGTTGTGTCCGAGCCGGCCCGGCCCGACACATTAACTGTAATTATGAGCCCGAGCCCGAGCCCGAGCCCGAGCCCGAGCCCGATTTAAACAATAGAATCTGTCTGCATCCTGCAAGACTTCAAGTTACGCCCCTTCAAATTACGTCATTTCAAGTTACGCCCACTTCAAGTTACGCCCCTTCAAATTACGTCATTTCAAGTTACGCCCACTTCAAGTTACGCCCCTTCAAGTTACGTCATTTCAAGTTACGTCCACTTCAAGCTGCTCACTGTTTTTTTCGACTTAAAGCTGCGCTGCACAGACCGGTCGGTGTATGATATCAAAGTACCGCGAGAGCGATAAGAGCAAACAGACAGTTCTGAATGCTTTTGAATCGCTCTCGCACGAGTTTAACATAAACAGAACAAACAGTGTTTCCCACACATAGACTAATTCGTGGCGGTGCGCCACAGAATCAACACCGGCCGCAACATATTGCGTTTCGTTATAAAAAATAAAATAAAAAGTACGCTCGCTATTTAAAACACGTAGCGTATTCATTCAGCTGCATTTCCTTTCCTTGCTCTCCCTCCGTCTCTCTGTCACTCACGCGTCTCTCTCACAAGCGATTTTTTGTCTTGCCTTATTTGATCGGTAAATGATGTAGAATGTAGATGACTGCTGTGCATACGATAGGAACGAGCAGAGAGAGAGAAATCCCCGGTCGCGCGCGCGCGCGTCTTCAAACTGTCTGGCTCTCTCTCGCTCCCTCCCGCATATTAATCAAAATCAACAAGCACAACATTCAGCATTCAATCAAATATTCTTAAAGATTTATTAGGCTATTATTAATAATGTTATTTCAACATAATATCTCGTTATTTCGTAATATGTACATAATGTGTGCGTGCAACAAGCAAGATGTGCATTTGTAAATCAGGTGACAGGCCTGCATTGATTTTTATTAATAAACAGTGTCGGCTGTAACTGCAAAGATGAAGTTGACGATCGCAATCTCCATAGTGAACGCGCAGAGAGAAATGCACATCATGGATACATAATCAGAGAGTTGCCTATTTCGTTTAGTTTTGAATTTTTCGTTTAAAGACATTTCAAGCCTTCTTTATATTTCTCATGTCTGTGAGGTATACATTGAGTTTCGGTTAATTTATGATGAGATGCGCTGCAGTTCACGTGCAATGCAATGCAAGTGATCGCGGCGCCGGCGCCTCCATGATTATATTATCTGCTATATTTGCTTCTTATTTATTAAATACAGGCAATTCGTTGATGTAAAATTGATTAAAATTAAGATACAATTTATACAAAACTAAATTCACTTTAAGGCTTTCTACAAAACAAAACTTAATGAAGTGGTCAAAATCATGTCTGACCCACTCCATGTCTCTCGATATATTGCGCATCCTATCTTACTCATACTGTTCACTTTTCATAATCAACATAGATGAAAAAAACAAAAACAAAAACATTATACTATTTTAACAAATACGAAACTAAATGCTCTTATTTAATGGCTACAACACATATAGTAGGCCTAGGCCTAGACTTTTTATTTGTACAAATTGCTGCACATTCATTTACTTCTGAATTCTGCACACATAAGTTGAAAGGCATTGTTTGTGCGTAGTAAAACATAGCTGCAACATTTATCAAGTTCACGGATAATTGTGGGTGCATTTATTAATCATTATCTTAGTGAAAAATCCAACAAGGACGAAGCATGTAAACTGCGTTGTTTTTTTATTCAGAATGGAATGGATTTCAATGTATATTTCAAATATATATTTCAATGTTAAGTCAATGTAAAGACGCGTTTACGCGCGTCTAGAGGTCCTCCTGCGCCGCGAATGTGAGGCATTAAGCGCGGCGCGGCAGGACGCGAATTAGCCTCATTCGCGCGTCCAGTTCGTAAAGTTAACGTTATTACTTTAACAGCAGCAGTAAAACTGTTTTTACTGTGATGGTTTAACTTTGCAATCAATCCGTGGTTCAGCAGAGGCTAATATATATATAAGTAGCCTAGCCTATTAAACTAAGTAAAGCGCTGTAATGTGCATTCATAAATAAGTGTTTTTGGCACTATCCATGGTACTGGGAGGGGGATTTAATTCTTGCATGTTTTTTCGTTGTGCATGATCACAGTTAATATATGTGTGGGGAAAGATAAGCTATTAGAGTAAAAATATTGCGTTAAAATAATTGCCTAGGTTACTTCATGAGTTAATAAGAAAAAAGACTTTACAATTCCTGCAAATGCAGTGATGAAGTTCATGTTCTCATGATTTATTTTTATGAATAAAAATGTTTTAAAACATCCCCCCCTCTGTTTTTTTCACAAATCGCACCCTGACTATGCAACCGTCTACTACAGTATCGCATCAGGGAGAGCATTGTAATCTCCCTGAGGAAAAATTCGATTCATTTATTGCTATAGAAGAGGAAGAATTTTGCAAACTCGTTAATTCATCTAAATCGACGACATGTATGTTAGACCCTATACCGACTAAGCTACTGAAAGAGATGCTTCCAGAGGTCATAGATCCTCTTCTTAATATCATTAATTCGTCTTTGCCTCTAGGATACGTGCCAAAAACCTTTAAGCTGGCTATGATTAAACCGCTTGTTGATCATCCAAAATAGTCAATTACAGGCCGATCTCGAATCTGCCTTTTCTGTCAAAGATACTAGAAAAAGCAGTATCCTCACAACTGTGTTCCTTTCTAGAAAGAAATGATATCTGCGAGGATTTTCAGTCCAGATTTAGACCGTACCATAGTACCAAGACAGCTCTCATTAGAGTCACAAATTATTTGCTCTTATCATCCGATCGTGGTTGTATCTCTCTATTGGTGTTACTCGATCTTAGTGCTGCATTTGACACTACTGACCACAACATTCTTTTAAATAGACTCGAACATTATGTTGGCATTAGTGGAATTGCACTAGCATGGTTTAAATCATACTTATCTGACCGTTATCAGTTTGTAGCAGTAAATGAAGAGATGTCTTATCGATCACAAGTTCAGTATGGAGTACCAGAAGGCTCAGTACTAGGACCGCTACTGTTCACTCTGTAATGCTACCATTAGGAGATATCATTAGGAAACATGGAATTATTTATTTATTTATTTGATAGGGACAATGCACATTAATGAACATCTGCATTGAAACAACAAAAACAGACGTAAACATGCCGGATTATAGCCACAGGGCTAATTTACATCCGTAGTCCCTTGGCAAATTACAGAAATACAAAGGTTATAACATACAAAATGACAAAAATGAATAAATACAAGCAAAGTAAAAGAAGAGTCACTTAATGGTCACAAGACTGGTTTGCTTTAAGCCACACTTTGAGTTTGGTTTTAAATATAGGAAATGTGGGACATTCCCTGACAGTGATGGGGATACTGTTCCATAACTTACAGGCCTTCACAGACAGGGCATTTTGTCCAAAGGCTGTTCTTCTGAAAGGCACCTCACAGTCACCTCTAGCGGAGGCCCGTGTCCTGGCACCACTGTGAGTCTTTGATTTAAAAAAGTCCGACATGGGAGATGGGGCTAATCCATTTAACACTTTGTAAACAAAACAGGCATATTTAAAATGTTTAAAATTCTCTAGTCTTAATAGATTATGTTTTTGTAAAATATTACAAATAGGAAGGACATTGGGTTTTTATCAAAGACTTTTAAGGCATTTTTATAGAGTGATTCTATTGATTTGAGTGTGTTCATACCAGTCAATGTCCAACTTGTACAACAATATTCAATATGTGATAAAATCATAGAATGTAAAAACACTTTGGCAGCCCCAAACGGTATAAAATGACGAATTTGTTAAAAATTTCGTAAATTAAATTTTACTGTACTCGATATTCTTTTTACATGTTTTTTAAAACTTAATGTGGAATCAAGGGCCACACCAAGGTACTTAAATTCCGAGACGATTTCTAATTCTTCTCCTCTTAAAAATACACCAGACTGTTTTATGTCGCGGGTCTGTTTAGTGAACATCATACAAACTGTTTTTTTAGTATTGAGTAGCGGACAGGATTTAAAAAGCCATTAATTTACAGGGAGCGGAGGTCAGGATGGCAAAGCCTCTTGAACACTTTTTGCACTTGTGTAGATGACTGCGTCATCAGCATACATTTGAAATTCAACATCAACACAAGTGTTTGGAAGGTCATTTATATATAAAGAAAATAATAAGGGACCGAGTATTGACCCTCGAGGCACACCAACGGGGACATCTGAAAGACGATTTGACACTGTTAATGTTAACACACTGTTTTCTTGAGTCCAAGTAAGATTTAATCCATTGAATGGCATTTGAAGAGAAGTTAAAATATGTCAATTTAGATAATAAAATGTCATGATTAACAGTGTCAAATGCTTTTTTCAGATCTAAAAACACAGCACCGACACAAGCAGTATTGTCCAATTTACTTTTTACTTTTTCTACAAACAAACTGTTGGCAAATTCAGTCGAGTGATTGGTACGGAACCCAAATTGCATAGGATGCAAAGGGGGAGTGGCCTTTATTTAGATGTTCATTTATAATTTTAGCAACCCACCTCTCAGCTACCTTGGAGACCACTGGAAGGATACTGATTGGTCGGTAGTTGGCTACATTTAATTTATCACCAGATTTAAAGATTGGGGTGACTAAGGCCATTTCCAGAAGGATGGAACAATTCTCTGCTTGAATGATAAATTGATCATATATGTTATTGGAGCAATTAAGGAGTCTTTACATAATTTTAGAGAATATGAATCTAGCCCATAAGCATCTTTTGCTTTGGAACTCTTAAGTGATCCAATGATGTTGTCTACCTCCAGCTCTGTTATTTCACACAAATTGAACACAGGCTTGGAAGGATCAATGGGTCTAGTTCTTTTCTCAGGTGGCTCAAACAGATCAGTTATCTCCCTAACAGATTTAGAAAAGTATTGGTTAAATTCATTTGTTAAAGAATTTTTATTTTTTTTTATTTTTTTACTACAGTGTTGTTAATTTTGAGTTCAAAGTGTTCAATTGATTCCAGTGTTGTTAATTTTGAGTTCAAAGACTTCAATTGATTCTTTTTTTTTTGTCTACCAAGTAATTTCTTAAGATTTTGCCAGATCTTTTTGCCATTTCCTTTGGCATCAGGATAATATCCATGAAGAATTTAGCTTTTGTCTTTCGCATATAGTTAGTGACTTTATTTCTTAAGGATGTGAATTTTTGCCTATCTATTGTAAGACCTGATTTTAATGATTTTTTAGGTTGCACATCCCTCTCCTTCATTAATTTCCTACACTCATCATTTAACCAAGGTAACAACTTTTGTACCGTACATCCGCCTTGGCCGTACAGCCACATCCCTCTCCTTCATTAATTTCCTACACTCATCATTTAACCAAGGTAACAACTTTCCTTTTCTCTTATTATGGCTTCCTCTTTTGGTAAAATTTAACATTACTTGATTGATTTTAGACTGAAACAGATTACTACAATTCTCTATGTCCTCACTTTGATTTAATTCACTCCAATCGGTTTCTTTGCAAAGCCGCCGCAAAATTTGGCATTTGGTTTTTTGGAATAGCATTATACACAGTATGGCTGTGTGAAACTTTGAAACGTCTTTTTGTGAGCTTTCTTGAAAAAAAGAAAGCATTGTGGTCTGATAAGCCTGTCATAAAGTTAAATGTTTTCGTAATTCTTTCAGGTCGATTGACAAAGAGTAAATCTATTATGTTTTGGAACGTAAAGTTATCTGAGTGGGCTGTTGAATTAATTGTGAGAAATTATAGCGGTCTGTAGTTTCTTTAAGATGTTTTCTAACCTTCTTTTCATTCCAATTTACTTTAAAATCACCAATAATGATTGTTTCTTTATTTAAATCACAATATTTGAGAAGAAGTTTAAATTTTTCATAGAAATCCAACTTTGCAGATGGTTTAAGATCTACACATATTATGGTAAATGACATTGTAGATGAAAGAGATACGTCTACTCCGACACCTTCAAGTTGGATATCCTCTGGCCATACAATCTGTTTACTATTAAAAACATCTCTCACATACAACAAAACTCCTCCGCCCCTACCGTGATCCCTGTCATTCCTGTACACATTATACCCAGGCATATTTACAGCAGAATCTGGAGAGCTATGTGTCAGCCATGTTTCGAGAGGCCTATGAAATCAATGTTGGAATTGCATAGCAGATGTTCTAGCTCTTCTCGTTTAGGTGCCATACTCCTTATATTTAAATGTCCGCCTAATAAGCCTTTAGGTTTGGCTCGCGGATCCCATATTATTTTTGCCTGATTCAGAGTATTGAAAATGTTAGATGATCTATGTCTTTTCAACACGGGATTCCTGGTTTTAGTCTGTATTGTTGCTTGGAAAATGGGTGGAAACTGCGGTTTGGAGCACTCACCGGTAGAGGTGACAGTAGCTGACTGCACTGCCGGTGACCGCCGCGGATTCCGGCCTGTCCATGGATATGAGACGTCTGCAATGGATCTCTGCAGTCGATGATCTCGCGGTCCACGCAGCACGCAACTTTCACCAGGTCCAAGCACGACAGGATGAGTTGGGGTCCTACTTGTCATCGGGCCACACAGTGGGCAGAAACCAGCAGACGCAGCCTCCAAACCAGCCGATGGACACGAAGACGCCGTGGCCAACAGCGCGCCGCTCCGGCCGGAAACACAGCAATCCGAATGAATGCCGGGGAGGGCCCCGCAAATCCACTCCGGGGTTTTTGGTCCAAAAACTAGCTTAGCTGAATTACAAAATTAACGGAATGCATAGCTGATATAAAAAACTGGATGACTAGTAATTTCCTACTACTAAATTCTAAAAAAACAGAGATTCTAATTATTGGACAAAAAACGTCCACATGTAATAATCTAGAATACTGTCTAACACTTGATGGCTTCTCTGTTAAGTCTTCGTCGTCGGTTAGGATCCTGGGTGTGCTCTTTGATACCAATCTTTCATTTGAAAGTCACGTGTCTAGTATCTGTAAAACCGCATTTTTCCATCTTAAAAATATATCTAAATTACGCCTCATTCAGCCCCGATTCTGATCAGCCGAATGGGATTGACCAGTGTCAGGCGGTTTGTCTTATTAGGCCACCATTCAGCTCGATCCCCAACCTTACGGCCATGGCAGTCAGTTTCTTACCTAAAGAAAACTTTCGACGACCGGCTTTAACAGACCGCTCCGAGACTGAGCCCCAAGACTGGCAGGCCTTAGCAGGCCGCCCTGGGACTCACACCCGGAATCAGGGTTAATAGCAATAACCCGGTTTTAGCTGGTTATCAGGTAGTAGGACTCTCCAGGCCTCCCAGAAGGCAGGTAGTAGGCCTCATCAGTCCTCTATGAAGGTGAAGTCCCCAGGATGGGCAACTGCACAGCTAGCTTTACTGGCTGCCAGGTAGTAGGCCTCACTAGGGAGGTGATGCCAAATACGGGTACTAGGTAGCCAACCCTTTGGTTATCAGGTAGTAGGCCTCACCAGGCCTCCTTGTAAGTGATCTCCTAGCAATGCCGGGTTCCGGAACCTCTTTTTTTTTAGCCTGGTTTGCCTACCAGGCAGGCCATGTGGTCCCCTCACCGAGGGTCACTATGAGTACTCAGCCTCCTGAGCCTGGTCAGACGGTCATAGGCCTCTCGTGAGGCTTCCCAGTTAGATCAGCCCTTAGGCCTTTTCAGGCCTCCTCAGTATTTTGAAACACAAACACTGGGTAGATCCGTGGATCGAGCTGAGAAACTCCCCTCGCTATAAGGGTTGTAAGCACTATATTGTAAGGTAAGGTCCAATATTGTTTATTTTATACTTGTTGCCTTTGGGTCAGATTATTCGTAACTTCAACATTTCTTATCACTTGTACGCAGATGACATTCAGCTTCATTTTACATTCCGGCAAAATGAGTCATCCAAACTTACAAGGCTCTTAGATTGTATAGATGCCATAAACAGCTGGATGGCTGAACGTTTTTTGCAGCTGAACCCAGATAAGACGGAGGTTTTAATTGTAGCGCCAGACAGCTAGACATGACCCTCTGATCATGCAGAACCTTGGACCTTTGTCATCTGCGGTTCGGTCTAGTTTAAGGAACCTTGGGGTGACATTTGATAAATCCCTATCTTTCGAGACCCACATCAAATCACTGACCAAATCCTGTTTTTTCCACTTACGTAATATTAGTAAATTGAGTCTGTGGTTTCTCACTCAGAACTGGAGATGCTCATTCATGCTTTAATTTCCTCTCGTATTGATTACTGTAACTCACTTTTCTCCTCACTTAACAAATCTGTTCTTCATCGATTGCAATCTATTCAAAACTCTGCTGCTAGGGTACTCACTAGATCAAATAGGCATACCCATATCACCCCGATACTCTGTTCTCTTCACTGGCTTCCTGTAATTTACAGGATCCAATTCAAAATTGTAACCATAACCTATAGGGCTTTACATGGTCAGGCCCCTGCTTATCTTGCTGACATAATTCATCTTCATAGCCCTCTCCGGTCTCTCAGGTCTAATAACCAAAATCTGCTATCTACGCCACGCACTCGTTTAAAGACAGGTGGGGATAGAGCCTTCGCCACTATGGCACCCAGACTATGGAATGCTTTGCCAACCAGTATTAGGTTTGCTGAGAATGTGGACAGTTTTAGGGGACAAGTGAAGACCCATTTGTTCAGGTTAGCTTTTGGGTAATCTCTGTTCTTTTATATATTGAAAATTGTATCTGTATTGTTTTTTATTATGTTTTATTGTCTATTGTAAAGCGCTTTGTGCCTAGTCTGTGAAAGGCGCTGTATAAATAAATTTTACTTACTTACTTACTTACTATGCTGAGTCATGTTCTCCGTGATACCTCGTCTAGAGTCCTGCACGGGTTCGGGGACCCGCAAATTTTGCTCAAACGGGTGAAAAATATCCAACTGTGTCGGATACGGGTACGGGTCGGGTCGGACACGGGGGAAACACGGGTCTAAACATGGGTTTAAAACAATCACATGCAAACGTAAAAATATATGCATATTTTTAGGAACATATCTACAAAAATATTCCTGTATTTCAAGTTGATAAAATAATTTAAAATCCACATCAGTTTATTTGTGCCCACGCGCCACGTCCTCCCAGGATCTATAACGTTACCTAGGCTACTTTCACTTTTAAAAATTCATCATAACCACGCGCGCGCGATCTGCTTGCAGTCGTCAAAGAAAGAATAGCTAGTGGAGATTGTAAAGTTGTCGACAACGCGTCATCAAAAATCAAGTCCAGTGTGTGGGAGAAATTTGGAGTTATCTGAAGAAAATATTGTGAAAGGCTTTGCTGCATGCATTTTCGTGTTGGAAAGATAACGTTTCGCAGATAACTGTGGTAACAAACCAAGCAGTTCTATAGAACAGTATTTTTCAAATTTAACACTGTTCAGTATGTGTGGTGTGCAAGGCGTGTTTGAACCCAAAATTGTTAGATGTAGGCTAGACGAAATTGCGTGGCAGATATAGTGTTGTAGCCGCGTCTGTTAGGCTACTCAGTTTTGTGGTAACGTTAGCCATCATGTGCCGGCCTTTTGACAGCTTCGGCTGAAGTTGTCCTTGTGTTAATTGTCGTTATAACTTCTGTATGACCTGGCAATAAACATTTTTGTAATTGTGTCTATAATGTGATTGGCTAAACTGATTTTATTTCGGGTGCGGGTCGGGTGTCGGTTCTATTTTAAGCGGGTCGGGTCGGGTGCGGATTTTAATTAGTGCTGTTGACGGATAACGGGTTGGATGCGGTTTGAAGCACTGCGGGTACGGGCGGTGCGGGTTTACAAAATCGGACCCGTGCAGGACTCTGACCTCGTCTCTGAGATCTGGGCCGAGTGGTTCACTGTCTGCTTCGCAGTCCCTCGGGTTGGATGCCTGACCTAAAGGCAAGTGTCCAGAGGCTCTGTCTTCGGACAGACAGGAAGTTGGCCAGACTGAAGTGTCCAATGTAAGTGACGCCAGGTCAGGCCTTCCTGGTGGCATTTCAAGTGAGTATGTTCCCCTGAATAGTGATTGGCTGGGGCTCCTTCGGGTTCCCTATACACATTCCCTAGAAGGGACCCCTTCTAAATTTTAAGCTGTGGTCCTAGGCCCTTGAGCAGGCCCAGGTAGGCCTTTCATCAAACAATGTTTATGAAGGTTTTCCTGTGGAGCGTATAGCTTGGGCTATGACCGTAGGGAATGCTGTCACTGACCGCCCAGTGGACCTGAGGGTCAGTGGTTCTAGCATTTCACTCCCTGAAGACGAAAGGTGATTGTCATGTTTGTAAGGCGGCCTTTTATTCTTCCAGGTTCATTAATAAAGTCAGCGGCTGTCGCCGGTCAATGTGATTGCCGCGATTTGATTGTGATTTCAGACACCTGTCATGCCCGAGGCGTTCCCCAAAGCGTCAATCGACGCAGTGTCTCGTTCCCTGTTCTCAGGGAACAAAGGTTACAGTCGTAACCTGAGACCTTTTTCATAGTAGGATGAAATAATTATGAAATTATGAAATTGAGTTTATTGTGTCACCAAAAATCAATTAACTGAAAGAAGGGGCGAACATGTTTGACTTGTCACATGAAACGGGTGAGAATTAAAAGGGAGACCAAAAGAAAGATAAGGAGGACAGCTCTATGAGGATTCTTTAATTATTATATTTTATTACAGTTTTTAAAATTGCTTACACATAATTTCTGAAACTATAGCTCCATTTCTCAAAACTTTACACACAAAACAACAAAACGCACACAAGATGCAAAACGTCACACATCTCTTACAAAAGCAAACACTTCATTCAAAAAGCTTCTTTAAACTCTTCTTAAAATGTTTTTAGCGTAGTAACTCTACACACAAACCATTAAATGATTAGCCACATACACAGCAAACTACATACAGATGTGAAAAATGTAAAACACTGCTCTGCACAAGTTATTTTTTTATTTTTTTCATTGTGCAGTTGTGTACAGGAGTTTGTCACACGTATATGTACAGTATGTGAACAAATACACGGTATACAGTATGTATGCACAGTTGATGAACTTTACAGTTATTGAACTGAACTGAATCAACACTGAACTAATATGTATGTAAAGTGCTACAGAAATAATGGTGACTTGACTGTTATGCATATTCAGTATATATTTACCAAATAAACAGAAATGCTTCAAAGGTTCAAAAATGTATTTGTTTCTGAAAACACAGAGATTTGATGTGTGTGTGTGTTTAGTTCAGTTCAGGGCAAAGTTATATTGATTAATCTGAGCAGGAGCAAGAGACAAAACCAGAAAATAAACACCACAATTTTACTTTCTTGGAATGTTCAGTGATATCAACACAATAAAAGTATAAGTATGAGAAGAAGAAAAAGGGTAATTTTTCCCATGTTATCTAGTTTGGCAGCAACCATTATTTATTAACAACTTATTATTATCCTATACATAGTTTTTTACGTTATTTTCCATCAGTGAGCCCAGAACAAGACTGTGCGGGCTTGTTTTCTTCTTTTAGTGTCTTCATTCAGAAGCTTAAAGCAGGAGACAGGACTGCTGGTGAGCTCCATGCAAAGGCCAACTTAAAGAAGATAGGTCATAAAATCCTCAGAGCAAAGAAGCTTCAGCAGCCTGTTTGTAAACAGGTGCCACCTTGAAACAGCAAGAGGTCACTGACCAACTAGATCTCGTAGGGCTAGCCATCTTACAGTGTATTGCTAGTTTTCAGCAAAACAGTCCAAAATAATTCAGATGACTTACTGTGAAAAACTAAGAAAGACATAAAGTCTGTCTAAAAACTGAGAAATGGATTGTGATACAGTGGTAAGACTAATTGAGCAGCATTATTACTGATAAAATGTCATAACACACACACAAACATTATAAATAATAAATACAATTGTTACCATTGTTGTGTTTTGCATGCTGAATGTTGAAGTCATGTTGTGCGTGACTCAACACAGGTCAATTGTATGATATTGTCACAAATATACAATATATGGATTGTATCAACATAATTATGTTTATCATTATTCAACATGAAAAATGGACTAGTTAATGATTTTGTTAGAAGTTTTAGGTCACCTTAAATGCATTAGTAGGAAGAGCACTATACAGTGAGTACGGTGAGTAATAAAGTGAGTACGGAAAGTATTCAGACCCCCTTAAATTTTTCACTCTTTGTTATATTGCAGCCATTTGCTAAAATCATTTAAGTTCATTTTTTTCCTCATTATTGTACACACAGCACCCCATATTGACAGAAAAACACAGATTGTTGACATTTTTGCACATTTATTAAAAAAGAAAAACTGAAATATCACATGGTCCTAAGTATTCAGACCCTTTGCTGTGACACTCATATATTTAACTCAGGTGCTGTCCATTTCTTCTGATCATCCTTGAGATGGTTCTACACCTTCATTTGAGTCCAGCTGTGTTTGATTATACTGACTTGATTAGGAAAGCCAGGTTCACTTCCTGATCTCTAAATGGAGTGGTAGGAACCTTGGGCACATATCCGGGCCGGGGTCTCAGAACAACGTGAGAGAAGTCCGGCGCGAACTCTAGGCACGATTCGTCGACCGAAAATGCCTGCAGGTCCCCTACCCTCTTGATGGAAGCCAAAGCGAGCAGGAGAGCTGTCTTCATTGACAAGATATTTAATTCGACTGCGTGCAAGGGCTCAAATGGGGGATTCTGGAGTGCTCTGAGCACTAAAGTTAGATCCCAAGAGGGTACGGGGTGCGGATTACGAGGAGGATTCAATCTCCTAGCACCCCTAAGGAACCTGATGACCAGGTCGTGCTTTCCCAAAGACTTACCTTCTACTGCATCGTGATGTGCGGCTATCGCGGCAACATACATTTGAGGGTGGAGGGAGACAGCCTTCGCTCCAACCCAGCTTGCAGGAAGGAAAGCACGACACTGATCGGGCAAGTTCAGGGGGCTTCCCGGCGGGAAGAACACCAACTGACGAACAGGTTCCGCTTCAACGCATAGAGGCGCCTCGTAGAGGGGGCTCTAGTGGAAGTTATGGTGTCTACCACAGCCTGTGGTAGGCCACCTAGAACCTCCGGGTCCTGTCCAGGGACCAGACATGGAGTTTCCAGAGGTCTGGACGTGGGTGCCATAGGGTGCCCCGTCTCTGAGAGAGAAGGTCTTTCCTCAGAGGAATCGGCCAAGGAGGGGCTGTCGCGAGAAGCATGAGCTCTGCAAACCAAGTCCGGTTGGGCCAATACGGCGCAACGAGCAGGACCTGCTCCTCGTCCTCCCTGATCTTGCACAGTGTCTGTCGAGAGGGCTCACTGGGGGAAACGCATATTTGCGAAGGCCCTGGGGCCAGCTGTTTGCCAGTGCATCCGTGCCGAGGGTTCCTTCGGTCAGGGAATAGAACCACTGGCAATGGGTCGTGTCCGGAGAGGCAAACAGATCATAGCGGCCATTTCCGGGTCCGGCTCAGACAACGCTACCACACCCGAAGGGGGCAACGCAGCCGAGTCGTCATCCCCAGAAGATGACCGCTCTCCCTCCGATGCAGCAATCGACATCTGGTCCTCCGGTGGAGCTCTGAAGGAAACAACCGGAGCCACACGAGATGGCCCGGCTGTCCCCGTCGAAGACTCCGATGGCAGCGACACGGAGGATTGAGGAGCCCGTGGGGGTCTTTCACCTGGCGGGTTATTCCTTACTCTAATCCTCAGACCACCCATGGGATTAGCTGAAGTAGCCTTCTTCTAAACTGAACCAGAAGAAGAACTAGATCGGGGAATCGCCGAAGGGACTCCCCCTCGTTTGAGGGTTCTCAGTCTTGATCTCAGTGTCGCGATGGTCATGTTCCCACAGTGGGAACATGACCATGACCAGGAACGCTGCCTCAGCGTGCGCGGGCCCAAACACGAGAGGCAACGATCGTGACCATCAACCGGTGGCAGATATTGACCACATCCAGAAACACACGGGTGAAACGTCATCCTGAAAAGGATGCAATCTTCACTCGTGTTACTCTTTCAGAAAACGCTCTCTTAGTGTGCTGAAGCACACAGGGATCAATGCGGCAACACAGCAGGGAAACTGCAAGCCCACTGTGTGCACTCAACCAGATACCAGCTGTGACAACAGCTCTTTGAAAGAAGCAGATCGCGTGAAGTGACAGTTGATATCCGGGAGATCACGAAGATCACTGCCGCGCCGTAACACCAACACAGAGAGGTCTCGAAACAGCAGACTCGTTGAGCTCACGGAAAACACTATCCAAACGCTCATTCACTCAGAGGACACAACCGGTCGGCTCCGAAGCAGAAAGCGATTTGTGTAGCGCTCGCTTCCGCCTTTATACCCGCACTGGCAGGCGGGGCGCGGAATACAAATGTTGCAGGCTCGTTTTAGTTTCACTCGAAGGCAATTGGTCTCCCTAGAGTGATCCTAATTCGTTGGTAACTCCTACCGACGTGACGTAGGAATGACCGAACGAAAGGGAACTGTGGTTAAGAACTCAACATAAAATGGAGGCCTGAACTTCTTAGATTTTACCACCCTTAATCATACCTTCAAAGTTAACTGGATAAAGCAATTCCTTAAAAACCAACATCTATCTGGACTATTATACTTCACTTTGTCTTTTCACAATTTGTTGGTCTTCAATTCCATTTGCTCTACATCATTACCAAACTTCCAGCATTATAGTCCTTCACGTCTATTAAGATCTCAAAATTCCGGCCAGTTGATAAAACCTAGAATATCAAAATCAACTGCTGGCGGTAGATCCTTTTCCTATTTAACACCAACATTTTGGAACAATCTTCTTAACATTGTCCAGGAAGCAGACACACTCAAATCTAGACTAAAAACACATCTCTTTGGCCTAGCATACACATAACACATTATAGACTCTATAATTCAATGTTAGGCGCATAGATTAGGTCAGCCAGAACCGGGAACACTCCCCATTAATCCTGATGTACTTGTTACATCATAAGAAGGATGGTGTCTACACTAATATTAGTCTCTCTGTTTATCCCTCTGTGGATCCAAGCCGTATCCAGATCTGATGAAGGACCTGCACCTGGACACGATGACAACACAGTCCTGAAGTGTCAACCAGTCCCTCCCCTGTGAAGGCCTCCTTCCCTTCCCCTTACCTCAGTACAGATAAAATGTTGTCGGGATAATTCCAGTTCGTGTGGCTACGCAGACGCGACAAAAAAATTCTGTATTATAATTTTTTAAGGCCAGACAAGTAGTTTATTGAGGGTTGTTTTGTAAAAAAGGACTACATGCCTGCGCACATATACTGTATATTCAAATGCGCATAGCTTTGGATTGAACACGTAATGCGATGTGCACGACGTCTGCGTTTTCACGGGTTTGCGTTTTTGAGGTTTGCGCAGAGATAACGGATAATCGTTTGCACCTTCGAACCTATTTCAGGGAGTGCGTTCTCGAGACACCAGGCACTGTTTTGTGCGGATGGGTGGATGGCCGGCATTAAGGGTTTTCCTGTTAGAACAGTGTTGTGTTAGCGGCCCCTAAGTTAATAACTAATTATCTACACAACTGCAGTGAATCAATCAATCAAAACTAACTTTAGCTGGACAATAACTTTATCTTAGAGCTGTTGTAAAGCCTAAACAATCTGTTACGGTAATTTCCAATTATCACTGTAAAGCTGCTTTGAAACAATCCATATTGTTAAAAGCCCTATATAAATGAAGGTGACTTGACTTAACTTGATCCTCAACAAACCCGTCTCCATACTGGCGTGATGACTCCGTCTTTCAACCAGATGGAACTGGATAATATTCGGAATGTTCTGATCCAATCTGACTTCTGACCTGTAATGCTGCTTGAATCATAATAATACACTGTTCGGTCGTTGGCCAAAGGAGAACTGGCCCCCGACTGAGCCTGGGTTCATCCAAGGTTTTTATCTCATTCTGTCACCTTGATGGAGTTTTGGTTCCTTGCCACTGTTCCCTTGGCTTTTGGCTTGCTTAGTTGGGGACATTTAATATTATTGATCTGCCTTACTTAAGGTGGACAATGACGCAATTTTCTTCTAGAAACAAATGTTGTTGTATTATTTTCATGTTATCACTGTGATACAATCTCTTGCCAACAGAATGAAAGCCTCTTAACAAAGATTGTATCATTTTAAAGTTAAATGGCCCTGGGATTAAACGAAGTAATAGTTTATTAAATAAATAATGTTACTAGTGTAAAATATATATTATTTTTAAGGAAATGTGGGTGAAATGGTAAAATTACAAATAAAAATACATACCTGTGTCAAAATTCATGCAGTTGGCATTAACAAAATAAAAAAAATTACGCATACTGTAGGTCCATAGTGGACAAAAGTCAGTGTCAAAAAACTGTCATAAAAATTTAAAGCTTGGGAGCACAGACTGCATTGCGCAACATTTCATGTTAAAAATACCCGTTTTTCTAACCCATACATGCTTAAACAATTTCCTGATGGGCTGAATGAGTCCTTCTCTGATCACTGCGATTGCCTCTATAATCCTGTACAGTAAAATAAATAAGAGGGATTTGGGACGGAATTTGAGACTGGGCGTGACGTCATGCGCGTTCACGCTCACCTGGTAATGTCTGGCAGGTTTGTGTATTCGCCGCCCTTCTCCGTATCAGCGAAGACAACTCGAGCGACAAAACTTTAGTCAACTTTCGACAAAAGTAGAAGATGGATTCAAAGAGACCGGCTTGTAGTTCATTCCAAACCCCAACGCAAACTCCACGTAAGACAAAGAAAAGAAAACTTTTGTCTAGTGCCACAGGCGTCGGAATAAGACGAGAGTCAACATCGGGAAGGCTTTCAACAAATGGAGAGATCTCCGGTCTGCACACACTAGGAAGCGCCCGCGCCCTCAGATCACTTGGACGTGGCTGTGTACAAAAGGTAAAAACGATATAAATACTGTTCGTTGGAATCTCCGGTCTGCTCTAGGGCTCAAACGGGATCCTCAGTTGGCTTTTTTCTTGATAAAACGGTAAGATATAGCCCAGTCTCTAATGTCTGATACGGCAAATCTATGACAACAAATGATGTAATAATCTATGAATATTACCTTGAGACATTTGAGTGTACTTTGTTGACCAACTGTGTATGGTATGATTATTATTTTGAGCTTTTACAAAGTAATAAAGTAATAACTTATATTGTTCATGAACGTGTTTCCATAATACAATCATAAGTGGATACAGTAAACACATAAAACAGTATTTCATGTTGATTATATGAAAAGTGAAAAGCATGAATAAGATAAGATGATCCCGAATATCGTGAGACAAATGGAGTGGGCAGACATGATTTTAACCACTCATTAAGTTTGTTAAGCCTTTCTTTAAAGTGAATTTCGTTTTGTATTAATTGTATCTTAATTTTAATCAATGTGTTGAGCATCCGAGTGCGCAATTCACCCTCACTCGCGTGTGTAGGAAAAACAAACGAAACGCTGTTCAGTGCTGTTTATCCTCTTGGCAGGATTTTTATTTAGCAAGCTTCACTTGAACATAACATCAGTTCACTGTTTTCTCAACTTAGAAGCATGTGACGTAAAAACGTAACGTCATCACGTACATAACCGTATACCTCCAAATAAAACAATACAGGTAGTCAATACCCTAATACAATGTATAAGGGTGCAATACGTTTAACACCCCCACTCACTCTTAGCCCATTGTATTTTTAGAACAACAAATTAGACATCAAATACAATTTTCTTCTTTACATAAATTTAGTGTATATACAAAAAATTATTATTATTATTATTATTATTTTTTTTTACACTTTTATGTTCCAAACATGTCCCGACTAAACCGCTTTAACTTCTGCTTGGTGGCTGGCTTTGTCATTATGTCAGCAACCATTGTCTCTGTAGGACAATATTCCAAGATAACCTTGCCATCATTTACAATTCTCTTATGAAATGGTATTTGATATCAATGTGCTTGCACCTTTGCCTACAAATTGGGTTTCTGGCTAGTGCAATGGTACCTTGGTTGTCTTCGTACACCTTTGTTTGTGCATATTTGTATGTGTCCATACCCTTAAGCAACTGCTCTAGGTAGATACATTCCTGCATGGCTGATGCTAAAGACATGTATTCTGCTTCACAAGTAGATAATGCTACTGTCGGTCCTGCTGTACCGTACATCCTACATTGCCGTACAGCAGATGCTAAAGACATGTATTCTGCTTCACAAGTAGATAATGCTACTGTCGGTTGTTTTCTGGTTTTCCATGAGATCAAAGAACTTTCTTCACTCAGATTAACACAGTACCCTGAAGTACTACGTCTGTCTTTCGTATCAGATGCCCAGTCAGCGTCACTATACACTCCAGACCTAGCCTCTCTGTCTCATTTCTCCTGAAGCATAATTGCTGTTCTGCTGTACCTTTAAGGTACCTGAACACATGTTTTACTGTGTTCCAGTGCTGTTGTGTTGGTTCAGCAAAATACTGAGATAGTTTACTGACGACAAAACTCAAATCTGGTCTTGTGCAAGTGGACAAGTATATTAAACTTCCTACTGCCTCCCTGAACTTCTTTGGCTCTTTCATTTTTTCAGCATTTTCTGTAAAATCAAGCTTTGGTTCACATGGAGTTTCCCTAGATTTACAGTTCTCCATGTCGAAACGATCTAGTATTCTTCTCACATATCTTTCCTGTGACATTTTGACTAGACCCTCTGCTTGTTCAAAATCTATGCCCAGGAAATGTTTCAACCTTCCCATGTCTTTCATTTTGAACCTTTGTGTAAGCATTTCTTTTACACTTTCCAGAACACTTTCACTGTTAGCAGCTAGGATTAAATCATCAACCCATACTATCAGGATTACTTTCTCATCTGGCTTTTCTTTAGTGTACACACAATTGTCAGCTGGGTTCTGTGTAAAACCGTTCTCTGTCAAACATACATGTAACACAGCATTCCAGTTCTGCCAGATTGCTTGAGGCCATAGAGAGATTTCTTTAGCATGCATACAAATTTTTCATGTTTTTCAGATTTTTGCTCATAACCCTCCGGTTGTTCCATATAGATTTCACGATCTATTGGTGCATGCAAGTAAGCTGTCTCAACGTCCATTTGGTGCAAGATCAGGTTTTCTTGTGCTGCTTTCTGCAAAACTACTCTCACACTTGTCATGTCAGCTGTGGGTGAGAATGTCTCATCATAGTCAGTCCCTTGTTTCTGACTGTATCCTTTCGCCACAAATCTTGCCTTGTATTTTTCAGATCCGTCAATGTCTCTTTTAAGTGCGTAAACCCATCTTCCTCCGACTGGTTGTTTTCCTGGTGGTAATTTAGTGAGTGTGAAGGTCTTGTTCTCCTCCAATGATCGCATTTCTTTGTCCATAGCATCCTTCCATTGCTTGGATTTCGTTGATGTTATGGCATCCTGGTAGGTTTGAGGTATATCACATACTGCTCTGTATATCTTAGTAAACGTTAGAGGATGTTGAATTGTAACAAAATATAGTAGTAAATTCACTTACCTTGCAATAAATGCGTTCTCCCACGAACATCTGTCTTTTATTCCGACTATTCCTCAAGAATCCCTCCGCACCGCAACGTACCTCAAAATCAAACGTCTAAACCCCGCCCTTGCTTCAGTTTCATTGGTTGAATCTGTAAACCAATCATTTTCCTTTCTGCCCTCAGAACATGTTTGAGTAAGTAAAACTCCCATCTGCGGATAATACTCTGTCCAGAATTGATAAAATACCATAATCTCAACTTATCGGTGGACGAATAGTTGATAAAGTGTTAAATATTAATTCTGAATAATTTGCATATTTATTCGGTTCTTATTCACTGTAAATCAATCCCCTTTGAGTTATATTGATCCTAATTCCCTTATTAATCTTACACCTCATTTGGAAGAAACAGGGCAGGCCATCGTTCCAGCACTTCAGATACCATTGGCACTATACTTCCACAATCTCCTTCGTCGGAGGGAGAAAGTCAAGCTCATTTTCTGATTGATGAGCACTTCATTCTTGGTTTTCATCTTCATTTCCTCTACCAAGATGAGCCTTTCCTCCTCCAGAGAATCATCAGCTGGCCTTTTGGATGATCTGGCAAATAATTAACCTCTCCTCGTTTGGCCTTTTTCACAGTACTTGTCCTGTCACCACCTCCTCTTTTCCTGTTGATACTGACTTCGCTGCAACCAGCTGAACGTAGTTTGGATCTGTAATTGCCAAGTTTGTACTTTATGCTCATTTTCCAGCCATCAAATCCTTTGCCATTACCTGGCTCTGTAAGGCAGGGATGCTTCAGTACGAGTGCAGAAGCAACATCTTCAATTTCCTCAGGGTGTGGATTTGCTTTCAAAGCAAATATTGTCCTTGCAATTTTTTCCAAAATGTGTGACTTCATTTCTCTTGGTACACTTAAAGCTTTGTTTGTTTGATCATAAACGTAATTTCCTTTGTGAAGCCTCAGCTCGACATCGTACGAGAAAGTAGGAATTGGAAAGGGTGACGGCCACTGTGATGTAGCCTACTTCTCATATTGCTCTGAATGATGGCTGATGGGGTCTGGGGAGAAGCAGATGACGACAAACTGGCAGTGCCAAGTGAGGAAACAGATTGTGCATCAGACTGATCAAGAACAGATGAATCTTTGTCCCACACAATTTTTAACACAGCCTTTTCAACAGGCAGTTCAGAAATGTCTGATAAATTGCACAGTTCATTTCCAAAGTCGGGGTCCTCATATTGTAGCAAAAACTCTCCCTGAAGCTGTAACTTAGATTTCAGCTCTGCTTGTAAATCATCCACCGCCTCGAGGCCGGCAGTTGTGGAAGTTGGACCTTCCTAATGTTTTGGGGTGAGATGTAAACCTGAAGCCACACTTCTGTGGAGACAAGAAATCCTAAATATGTTGTTTCTATGTGTGAAAGGCATAACTACAACTTTACACACTAAGCATGTGTAAACTATGACAATACAAGTGTGGCGAGCGGATGAGGTCGAGGGCCGTGAGAGAACGGCGCGAGGCGGGTGGTGTGATTACCGATGACAGACACCTGCACGATGCACCGGTCTCGTATCTCTCACAGAGGAGCGGAAGCATAAAGTAGGAGCTACGATCGTGAACTCTCGTCCTTCACTGTCGTTGCTCCTCCTTTATGCTTCTGCTCCTCTGTGAGAGGTACAAAACCAGAGCGACGCGCAGGTGTCTGTCATCGGTAATCGCACCACCCGCCTCGCGCCGTTTTCTCACGGACCTCGGCCTCGTCCTGCTCACCAAGATTTACAAAATGCAAGTTTATTTACTTTTTCTTACGAACTAGACTAGGAAGTGAAAAAATACAATAAAAAGCACTTACCTTTTAATGGAGGAGGAAGACTTTTAGAGATACCAGCAGCTTTCCTCCTACTTTATATGCTTGCAGTGGGTTGGGATCTGTGGTGTATTTAATACTATTAATATGTGCATGAAGGTTGAAGACTTGCCGTTGTTAGCTAGTGTGTCTTCTGCGCATGTCATAACAAAAGTTGAGTCTGTAATACCCTCATGTTGAGCCTTTTGTGTTACGCCCAGATCTCACTTATAAAGCGGTAAAACGCGTGCCTTGCCTAGTTATTTAAGTACACCTCATAATTGGCGACGAGATAAATCGGTTTAGTTCGTGAAAATGGCGCACTTTTCCCAAAGACCGGACGAGTTCAAGCCGGAGCATGAAACGTGGTCTGCCTACGTTGAGCGCATGGAGTTGCTGTTCGAAGCTCATGATGTCGACGATGGAAAGAAAGTTCCCGTATTGTTGAGCTCGGTCGGCGCAGCCACATATGGCCTTCTACGCAACCTGGTCCAGCCTGACAAGCCAAAGGACAAAACTTTTAATCAGATTGTGACCATTCTAAAAGATTACTATGAACCTAAACCATTGGTCATCGCTGAGCGTTTCAGGTACCGTAAATGTGTCCAGAAAAGCGGCCAGACAGTGACGGAATATGCTGCTGAGCTGCGCCAACTCGCTCGAAGTATGATTTCGGGGACAGGCTGGATGAAGCTCTACGTGATGGATTTGTCAGCGGAGTCAGTTCTGAGGCATGCCAGCGCAAATTCATATCACATACTGCTCTGTAGCAAAAATCTATGCATGTTTGCAGTTTGTCTTCAGCATCCTCAGTTCAAAATCCTGTAGATAAGCTGGCTTCTTCCTGGTTCTTGGGGGGTTCTTTCTGGTCTCGGATTCTGTAGCTCTACCTGACTGATTGGGAGCAGCCTGTTTAGGCAAAGTCTCTGAAACATCACTTTGAACACCATGATCTGGTTCATCCTCCACATTATCGGCAGCACTGACTTCACTGCTGAAGATATTTGGATCCATGTTTTCATATCTTGTGTGTGTCTCAGATGTTTGTTTTTCTCTTTCACTGGTTGTCTGTGTTGTGAACTTCACCAATCTGTGTTTTTGGACTTTTCCGGTGTTAGGATAGTACACTAGATAGGCTGGGCTGTTCTTGTCGTAGCCTATAAAAACACCTTGTTCGCATCTTGAGTCCAGTTTGCTTTTCTCTTGTTTGTAAGCAAAACAGATTGATCCGAATTTCTGCATTTTTGAAACATCTGGCTTTTTGCCTGTGAATAACTCGTATGGTGTTTTCTTTGTACGTCTACTGTAACACCTATTTCTCACGTAGGCTGATGTTTGCAGTGCGTAGTTCCACAACTCGTCTGGCAACTCACTCTCTATCAGCAAGCATCTGCTCATATCAAAGAGTGTTCTCCATCCTCTCTCCGCTGTGCCATTCTGATGTGGTGAATAAGGTGCAGATGTTTCATGTCTAATCTTATTCCTTGTCAACAGCGTTTGGAAATCTCGACTCATGAATTCAGTGCCGTTATCTGAACGAATGCACTTGATTTCTCCAAAAGGTGCAATGTCAGCTAAAAACTTTTCAGTAGCTTGTATTGTGTCACCTTTAGTTTTCAAGAAGTACACAAACATAGTACCTGAATAGTCATCTGTGAACGACTGTGCATATCTGTGTCCTTTTTGCTCTTTGCTGGCATGGGACCGGCCAGATCCGTGTGAATCAGTTCAAGAGGTTTCTTTGCCTTTCTGTCTGGCTCCCGGTTTCTGGTCTGTGTGAATTTTCCTTTTGTACACACTTCACATAACTGTTCTTGTCCCATTTTGTTTCCTCTTTCTCCATGCCTCTTACTACACCTTGTAGCTTCTGTACATCTTCATGGTTACAATGTCCCAAAATTTCATGCCAGGTTTGTAAATCATGACACACTTTGCACTGGTCAGCGCCCTCTTCTAGTGTTGGCAAATAGTACAAGTTTCCACTTTCATGGATATCAAACCTGCTTCCGTTTTTGGTAATCAAGTGGCTGTCTCCTCTTTTGAAAATGACTGTTGCTCTTCCATTTGTTGCTCTAGCTACCGAGAATATGTCATGTGGGTATGAAGGCATGTATAGTGCGTCCCGTAGCTGTGCAGTGTGCTGTTTTCCAGCGTCATCTATTAGATAAATCACTGCCGTTCCTCTTTGTTGCGCCATTCCACTGCACTTCGTTCCGTCGGCTAATTCCACTGAATGGTTCTCTGGTTGAAATGAGCTATCAAAACTTCTGAATTTTGTGATGTCACTCACAATATGAGATGTCGCTCCAGCGTCTACCATGATGCCTTTCATCTTCACTTTGTTCTGTGGTTTTTCTGAGTGTTCAGCTTTGAAGAGATGGTCTTGGTCATTATCTTGTTCGTCTGTAACCTTTCTGACGCCATCTTGGTCGCCCTTTTTCTTGCACAGGAACTCTGCGTTTGTACTATTTTTACAATGATTGCACCACACTCTCTTGTAACATTTTCTCGCTTTGTGTCCCTTTATTCCGCATTTGTAACATGTCACATTTGTGTCTTCCTCTTTTCTTTCTTTAGTGTGGTACCTGACAGGACCTTTTCCTTGTCTCGTCTGTGTCTTCATCACATTATCTGTGGATTCAGTTCCTTTCATTTTTTCCGCCTCTTCATAAATCCGCAGTCTTCTCTTAAAATCTGTGAACGTACGTCGTCCTCATTCTGTGTTATGTGGATGGCTAAGGGCTTGAAAAAATCTGGTAATCCACGGAGAATCATTGCTATGGTTAATCCATCACTCATGGCTTCTCCTGCATCTCTCAGTGCTGTGATGATGTTTTCTGCTCTTATCAAGTAGTCATAACACTCTCGTTGTCTGCCATGCGTAGCTGAGTTAAGGATGTGTACATATTTATAATCCGTGGCTTGCTTTTCCCTGAATAATGCTCTTTCAGTATTTTAAGGGCTTTCCTGCCATCGTCAGCAGCTTCATGTCTTATCAGTGATAGGCTTTTATCATCTATCAGTCTTACAAGTTCAGCATAACAATCAGCATTCTTCCGTCTGTCTTCGGCTAGCTGTTCTGCGTTAGCATCAGTGGGCTCATGCAAAATAGTCTCTTTTAACTTTAGAGTGTGTAAACAGCTTAAGAATCTCGTTTCCCAAAGATCATATTTATCTTCGGATCCATCAAACAAAGATTGTGTTGCGAGGACTCCTACCGCTCTGTTTACCACTCTGTTTGCCATTTTCGCCGACTTTTCTTCTTATGTCACTTCAGTTTAAGCTTCATCGCTAGCTTCATAGAACGCGTAATACGTCGCGTCTGTCTTACTCACGCTCGTTTGGTTTTATCGAGCTGAACATGCCCCCACATACATTATGTAAACCGACAGCATCACTGCCCCCGATCTGAACTTTTTAACTCATGTTTTTTGCTCCTAGATCCTCCCACTCTATATGAAACATATGTTTAACATTTAAGGCATTTAGTGAGTGCATTTATTCAGAGAACCTACAAAAACTTCAGCTTCACATGTGAATCAGCTTTACGTTTGCTCTGTGTATCAGTACCAGGACTAAATATGTGTCTTTATAGCCTATGTCTAAAATAGGACATATCTCATAGTAACCATGGAGCATTTAATAGCTTATGTGAACAAAAGAAAATGGCCTCTGCTTGCATTCAGCACAACTCTTTTATTAAGGGTCTGGTGTAAAAGCAGCACTTAAAATGTCATACTACAAATAGGTGTTGTGGATTGTGCACTAAACAGCAAGCATTTCATGAGAACAATCAAAGACTGCCAACCACGAACAACACAGCAATATGAGGGCCGCTAAACTGCCTTTAATAGGGCTATTTAGTACCAGTTTATGGCTTCTTCTCAATATCCAACAGAGCCATGAAAACCACAGAACTTACATTTCAAAAGGATTTATGCTTTAAGATATCAAATGCCCTATTAATAAAACCTATTAAAAAAAATAGCTACATCTGAAAGCGTTTATTTCATAAAACGTTCAAATATGCTATAACTGATGAATTATATATATGTCACAGACACTCATTCTTAGTTTAATTTTCATGGACTTTTATTTGTAATTTTGAGTCACATGTGTTTCTTTGTTAAATTTCCTGTCACTGCACAGGTGTTCATCATTAGTTCCCTCAATTGCTTGGTATTTAAGTTGCTCTCTTTTCTATGTACTTTTGTCCATTCTCGTTAATGCATCAGTTGAGCTATTTACCTTGATTTGTTGGATTACCTTCTGATGTTGTTATTAAAGACTGTTAACCTAATCTTAATCATCATCTTCTGCTTCTACAATGTGTGGCAGTATACTTATGAATTGCCTATTTTTATTTTAGTTTTACGCAGACTTCAAAAAGGCAATCATGTGTAAGCAAACATTTTCCTGTCGTGGCCCGTTACAGTAGCCTATGTGTGTTCCTAATATTAATTGTCAAACTAATATCTGCATACAATATTGCAGTATAAAGTGAAACAATAAAATGAGATAAACTGTTTGCAATATAGCGGAACAAAGTGTTCTTGCTCGCGAAACTTTTTCTTTTGATTTCAGGAATGGTGTTCTGATGATTTGTGCTACTGGCAGTGGGTGCGAAGAAAATAAATTCCAGGATGGGTAAGAATCAAGTTAGAATGTATAGGCTGATATATAGGTGAAATGTTGCTATTTCCCCAGTCTAAAGAATCACTGCTTTTTAAAATGAATGGTTAACTTCATCGCAGTGCAGGAAGTAAAAAATGCATGGGCCTAGAACGTATCCTAAATAACTTGCTGTATTTTCTCAAAGTGCTTGTAATGTAACAACATTTAGAGAAGATGTGTCACCTTGTGCAGTGTGTTTGGTTGTTTGTTTTATGTTGTGTTTGGATTTGTCTAGACTCGATCGTACAGCAGGATGCAGAAAGGAGAGGACAAAAGTTACGTAAGTGTCAAATCACGAAAATAATCACAGAACTTTGAAAATGTTAGAAGTTATCAAGAATGAGGACTAGTTATAGTAAAATGTTTATTTTGTAGAAAAATGTTTTGGAGTGAACTTAATCACAATGATCTGTTCTATTTATAGGCTACTTGAATAATGCTTCATATGTTATAACATTGTGGCACTGACACTGCTCTCTGTTTCTCCTTTATAAATGCGTTTACTGTTTATTTAACTGCTGTTGTGAGGAGGAGAAAACAGAGCACATGGCTAAAAAAGGGAGAAAAGGGAATGAAAAGTTGCAGTGAGCTGTGAGGAAAATATAGTCTTCTTTACGTTTTGTTGTTTTGGGGAATTTAGGATGCCTCCGGAGACCCATGTTTTTAGGTTGTAACGTTCAGAAAATAAACAACAGCCTTTTAGTGTTTGTGAACTGAATCTTAATATCTTCTATTTATTCTGAAATTACATGACACAACACTGGTGTCAGAAGTGAGATGTATACCACATCTTTCGGTTTGTGATTCCCAGAAGACAATGGAGAATAAACTGCTAAGATCGCTTCAGTTATCCACTCAAAAATTAGGACGGCATGTATGGGATCAATTTCCCGCCTAAAGTATTGCAGCCACGGATCAAAAAATAATAAGCGTGAATAAAAAATTCAAAAACACATGTAAAAATATATTGCACAAACTGAAAAAAATTATGCAAAATGATCAGAATAGCAAACAACGTGGTCAC
>FLSR01000230.1:145894-161195 GCA_900092035.1 Leuciscus waleckii | reverse complement strand
CCTGCTAAAGCTGTGAGTTATACGTACCCTCCATTCTCTGTCTGAGTCCAGCGAAGAGCCTGCTAAAGCTGTGAGTTATATGTACCCTCCATTCTCTGTCTGAGTCCAGTGAAGAGCCTGCTAAAGCTGTGAAGTATACGTACCCTCCATTCTCTGTCTGAGGAGAGAACGAGGAACTGCTGGTCGATTCCTCCTGGGAATAATTGCTCACTTCAATGACTCTTTTAACCATTTAATAATATAAAACCTTTTGAAGCTAGTCTGTGTCCTGTTCTGACTTTGTGGGAATACGGTCTTGCTCCTCAGGGTGGTACGTAAACTTAGGGGAGGCGGTTAGCGACCCCCGCCTGTGACACTTGCACAACTGATCCCGAGACTGAGCTAGTATCAGCCAGTTGTCGAGATGGTTGAGAATGCAAACACCACACTCTCTCTTATGGGAGCATGGGATCTTCATAAAGACGTGAGGGGACAGGGACAGCCCGAAGAGTAGGACTTTGTACTGATATGCTCCACCCTCGAAGGCAAAGCACAGAAACGACCTGTGTCGCGGGAGGATCGAGACATGAAAGTATGCGTCCTTCAGGTCAATCTCTGCAAACCAATCTTGGGGACGGATGCATCAGAAGATGCATTTCTGTGTCAACATCTTGAACGGAAGTCTGTTCAAGGCGCGGTTCAAGACTCACAGGGTCAAGATCGACCTTATGATATATGATAAATAATAATGATAAAGTGTATTAATTATTTCATTATAATAATTACATTTAATGTATACTGTAAAGTTACTTTACATTAAATTATTCAATTTCTGTACCTGAATACATTTACATTTACCTAAAAAACATAAAGCACCTCTTATTTATTTGTATTTTTGTTCTATTTTATTTATCTGTGCTTGTAATTTGTTTATTTCTTATGCAGATGCTCTAAATCCTAAAATGTTCATTTGGACATTTGATAAAATTAGTGTGTTTTTTCCCCCCCAGAGAGACAGCGAAGTACAAGTCCTGAACGTCCTAACAGTAAGTTAATTCTACCAATTTAACAGGTGTTACATAATTGCTTTTATACAATATCTGGTAAAAGTTTTTTTTAAAACATGTTTTACATTAGTCTCAAGTATATATAATCATTTAATATGAAATACAATTGTTAATATATTAGGGATGCAGTGATCATGATTTTTAAAGTCCGATTCCAGGGATGCAGTGATCCTTATTTTTAAAGTCCCATTCCATTTTTTTTTTTTTACAAGCAAATTGGCAAATTACGATACCTGATTACGATTGTTGTGTTGTTGTTGTTGTTTGTTTTGTTTAGTTTTTTTATTGAAAAAAAAAAACAAAAAACATGTATCTTCCCCCGACAGAGAGTCCAGGTTTACAGCTGGTATTTTATCGTTCCTTAGAAGGATGCAGGGTTGCGTCCAATTCTAGATCTGTGCGATGAGGCAAATCGTGACACAATCAGATCCGAGGACTGCTTTGTCACGGTATATCTTTAGGACGCATACTGCCATATTCTGTCCTTTCTCAACTCAGGAAGTCCCTCGGGTTGCTTTCGGGGGCAAAGAGGTACCAGTATCGTGTTCTTGTCACTCCGTATTTTGGCTCAATGTGGAGCAGATGGCGGTTCAGCATTGAGATGTCGTCCTCCCTATATGAAAAACATGGGGGTTTAGGCTGAAAGCAAAGAAAAGTGTGCTTTCTCCATTACAGAGGACCACTTTTTCAGGATTTGTGAGGGATTCGACGACAGTGCAGGCACGTCTATCTCCTGCTCTTATCGGTTTGATCCTCACAGCTGTGAGCAAGATCAAGCTAGGCCAGTCACTCAATGTCAAACAGTTTTGAGACTGTTAGGTCTGATGGCAGGTGCTTTGTACTTTGGTGATGTGGAAGAAGCCTTGGTTCTTGTCCTAGGGTTCTGTGCTAGGAACTCCTTGTCGTCGCATATGCTTCTCTCACATGCTGGGGAGGGATCATGGATGGTCGCTCAGTGTCTCACTAGAACTCCCAGCACAAGGAAACTGGTGGGACTCATCACTTAGATCATGTTAACTGCCCGGTTGGTACAGTGCTGGAACTTCTGCAGGATCAATTTTCTGTAGGGCTATCCCCCACCACTCTAAAGGTTAAGGTGGTAGCGTAGCTGCTTACCATACATCTTTGGGTGAGTCTTTGGGGAGAAACCGTTGGTGTATCCTCAGTGGTGCGTAGATCAGGTGGAGTATGGCGGCTTTGTTAGCCTTATAACAGGGGTATCCCTACAGACTGGTCCCTTGTGCACACATTTGTCAGGTTTACAACCTAGATTGGGCTTTACCCCTGGGTCCCAGGTGATTTCTGTTGTTGTTGTGCTCGCCTTATTTCATACAAGACAGGCACTGGTCACTAGGCAGCATTGGTATAAACATTCCCATTGTGTCAATCTCGACGCAGTACGGAAAAGTTACGACTGTAACCTCGGTTCCCTGAAGAGGGAACGAGACGCTGCGTCACCCTGCCATACTTCCAGTGTGCCTGTGATGGACTTGCTTTGGCCTGTCAGAAGCTGACAATGTTTGGTCTGGGTGTGCTTTATAGCTTCCTGTCATGACATCATCCGCTTATACGACATTGAACTGATTTCAAAAGTACTTCAATCACACAGAGTGTTCCCATAGCGCCAATCTCGACGCAGTCATAACCGAAGCGTTTTGTGTCCTTAAAGAGTGTGATGGATTGTATGGCGATAGAAGATTAGTTAAATGCACAGGAGCTATATCATTTAGAAATGTAGAGATCATAAAATTGGTGTTATATTGCATATTATATGGTTATGTGGCATATATTTTTGAGCTAGTAAGACCTCTACACAGTCAAATCCCTGGTGTTAAATTTAACACTGCTCTGTGTTTATATGGGAACCACCAGCAGGGTGTTAAAAGTAACACTGAAGCAGTGTTAGAGTTAGTGAGATAATTAAGAGATTAATTGAGTGATGACTGAGTATTGAAGACACCTGATGATAACAAGCAGAATCACTGAAGAAAAGAGAAACACAAGAACTACAACTGACTTCCTCAGATGAAATCAACTGAAGATAAAAGACGACATTAAATCTCTGAAGATCTCATTAGAGCAGGATTAAACAACTCCACAAACAGCATTATCAGCTTCACTTATTGTCAACTAGTTATAGAGAATGAACAGAGTTTAGATTGGAAATTATAGGTTTTGTAAAGTCACCATTGTTGGTGATCAGTGTTTCCTTTAGTTGGGCAGTTTGACTCTTGGCTTTTTAATCAAGTTTGTGGTCTTTGTAACAGTGTTTACCAAAACACATAATTTGTTCAAAGGAAGCCAGAATGAAAGATGAGCAGGTGATATAATTTTAACCATCATGAAGTAGAATGATTCACTAATGTCATCACTGAGCAAAAATAGTTATTTGTTATTAATAGATTATTTTTCACCAACAATAATTTCTTGCCACAGGTCAGACATTCTCAATTGTGATTTTTAAAATACCTTGTGGATAAAATTATTTTAGACACACAAAGACATCGAGAATTAGCATATGAATCTCAACAATGGTGACATGCTTCATGCAGCAATCCATATTATAAAACTAATGGCTCCCAGCATGCATTTCAGCATGAAGCATGTCACCATTGATGTGTTTCATAAGCTGATTATTGATGTTAGTGTGTGTATATCACTACGGTTTCTTTTCTCGCAATGTATTTAGAAAATTAAAATTCAGAATGTTTGATCTTTGGCAAAAAAAGTGTTGATAAAAATACTATAGGTAAAAATCTGTTAATAACAAGTAACCTCTTTTGGTCAGTGATGACATTTGTCAAACATTTTTATTTATGATGATAAAATATGTATCACCCAATCATCTTTGTTTATTGTATACTTTGCAACAAATTATGTGTTTTGGTAAACACTGTTACAAAGACAACAACTAATATAAAAAAATTAAGTGTCAAACCACCCAACTAACTGAAACACTAATCACCATAATGGTGACCAAACATTTTTAATAAAACATCAACATCTAAAACTCTGTTCTTTCTCAAAAAGAACTTCTGTAGATGAATGACAGAAACAGGGCTCTCAAGTGTCACGCATTGAGCGTGACAGTCACTCATTTCGGTATTTTGTCACGCACTCCCACCACACATTGTATTTCTCACGCGGAAAAACTATTTATAATATATTCAATATGCGCAGTGCCCCAACTTCTCTGGCCGCGTCCCTCTCACTTACTATGGAACCAGCAGGAATCAAGCGTGTCTTCCCTGGAATTCTTAGTCGAGCCTGCCACTTATCAGCCAATCAAAAAAAGAAAGGGGGTACACAATAGCAATCAGAAATTAGCACTATTGTATCTGGGTAAAATTTAACGCAACAACCAATGAAAAAAAGCATATTCTCAAAGTGCGTCGTTCACCCACAGAGGAAACCACTGGAGCTCCGAGCATCACTTTGAGCACAAGTCATGATCTCCTGTTTTAATGTTACAACAAATTTGCAACTTGTTTGACACAAACAGTGACAACTTGACTGGTGTTAGAGAATGTTTCCCAGATAATTAGCATCAGTTTTTCATGAGTGTCTGTAACTTAGCCAACAGTTTTACAGTCTGTTTACTAACAACACCTGCTCAGAACAAGTAGTCTAGGCCTAGTCATATTTTCGTTATCACACGATGACTGACATATTGTCACATTATAATATATTGTCAGTCTTGCCTGTCTTCAACACTTGAGAGCCCTGCAGAAATGTGACCCTGGACCACAAAACCAGTCTTATGGGTATTTTTTTTTTAAATTGAGATTTATACATCATCTGAAAGCTGAATACATAATATTTCCGAGATACAACTATTTGAAAATCTGGAATATGAGGGTACAGAAAAATCTAAATATTGAGAAAATCGCCTTTAAAGTTGGCCATTTCTATTGGCGATAGTGCTGCATCCATTCACAAAAATAAGTGTTTTATATATTTAAGGTGGGAAATGTACAAAATATCTTCATGGAACATGATCTTTACTTAATATCCTAATGATTTTTGGCATAAAAGAAAAATCTTTAATTTTGACCCATACAATGTTTTGTTGGCTATTGCCACAAATATACCCGTGCAACATAAGACTGGTTTTGTGATCCAGGGTCACAAATAAGGTCAAGCTGGTTTGTAATAAGAGAGATTTCATGACTTTTCAGTTGATTTCATCTAAGGCTATTCTGGAAGTCAGTTTTAGTTCATTTGTTTCTCTTTTCTTCAGTGATTCTGCTTGTTATCATCAGGTGTCTTCAATAATCGAACAATCATAACTCAATTAATCACTTAATTATCTAATTAACTCTAACACTGCATCATGTTACTGTAACACCCTCCTTGTGGTTCCCATATAAACACAGAGCGGTGTTAATTTAACATTGGGGAATTTACTGTGTAGCAACTGCATTTTGGACTAATTGTAGCTTGTTTATTGAGGATGCAGGTCAACCAGCTAGTAATGCATTACAGTAATGTAGTCTAGAGGTCATGAATGCATGAACTAACTTTTCTGCATCAGAAACAAATAGCCTGTTCCGGAGCTTAGCAATGTGTCTGAGGTGGAAGAAGACTGTTTTTGTAACATATGCAATAAATGCAATATGATTTTCAAAAGACAAGTTGTTGTCTAATATATCTCCCATGTCTTTAACTGTAGAGGATGAAGTTACAGTACATCCTTCCAAATGCAAATTGTGTTCTAAGAGATTTTGTGTTCAGGTTTTTTGGTTGTTGGTACATTTACAGGGTTTTGGTACAACCATTTTTGGTTTAATGTAATTTTCACATTTTACTTAAATTGCGACAGCTGTAATCGATTAAGTTTAATTGCACATTTAATTTTGCCCCTTTAACTTGAATTTGGGGGGAATTTTCATTTATATTGGTGGCATGTTTGCCCCAAGACCCCATTCATTTCCTACCCGGTGTACAATACTAAAGTATGAGTTTTTTTATATGTTTTTCAGTGTCTGTGATTTTCTCTGGAAAAAAGAAGCTGAATCTGGTGCTGTGTGGAAAAGATACAACACTTAAGGTCTCTTTGTCACAACTTTTACGAGGGAAACTGATAAAACCTTCACATCAGAGAGAGAGCAGTGAAGAGTGTGTGAAGAGAGAGGAGACAATACATGGACGTGTGATCAGTCTGGTGGAGCTTCCAGCTGTCAATCACCTCTCAGAAGAGGAAGTGATGCATCAGACTATCGCTGTGTGTCTCTCTGTGATCCTGGAGTTCATGTTTTCCTCCTCATTATTCCTGCTGGCCCTATGACTGATGAAGACAAAGCAGAAATAGAGAAGATCCAGAGCATATTCAGCTCCAGAGAACACTTCATACTGTATTCACCTCAGATCTCCCCGTTGAAGAACCAGTGACAGATTTGTTCAAATCCAACCCAGAATTTCAGAGGTTAATCAGTCTCTGTGGAGGTCAGTACAGAGTGATGGGGTTAAATGGACCTGAACACCCAAGCCAGATCCCAGAACTACTGGATTATATAGAGAACATGAAGATCGAACCCTATTCACTTCAGATGTATGTGAAAGCTCAAAAAAAGAGAGTCAGACGTGAAACAGAGGAGAAATATAAAGAAGAACTGAAGAGAATGGAGAATGAAAATAAAGAGTTAAAGCAGAATACTCAGTTAGAAGGTTAGTGTTTTTTTTGTTTTGTTTTAATATTAGCTTATGTATCTTTATAAGAATGTAGCCTACAAACTTTTCCTTTACAATATTCCAGTAATCATGAGCAATCATGTTGTTAGCCCTGTAATACTGTTGTTAATGTAGAATCAGAACTAGATTCACTTCATGATTCATGAATGAATCACTCTTTTGAGTCATTTCCAGGAATTGGTCAAATCTGTAAGCAAAACACATGTAAAGTTATAGGATACTTTAACTCTATTGAAAAAAAAAAAATAAAAAAAAAATATATAGATATATATATATATATTTGCTAAGTTATAGGATACTTTAACTCTATTGAAAAAAAAAAAATAAAAAAAAAATATATAGATATATATATATATATTTGCCTAGTGTTAATTACAATAAACCTGAAGAAGCATCCTATTGATCGCCAATGATAAAGTCTTTAAGTTCATGCTTTTTAAGATTAAGTTCCAAAACCTGCATGTGAATCTTGTGACT
Organism: Leuciscus waleckii; assembly: GCA_900092035.1. Taxonomy (NCBI): domain Eukaryota; kingdom Metazoa; phylum Chordata; class Actinopteri; order Cypriniformes; family Leuciscidae; genus Leuciscus; species Leuciscus waleckii. Next base: position 153,981 of record FLSR01000230.1, on the reverse strand, counting down.
GCAGACAAAGACATTTTAAATTTTCTCTCAAAATAATGCTCTCATGTAGGTTATAATTGGAACATTAAAAATGGAGCAGACCATCGTTCTATCGATGCAAAGTATTTGAATAGATATATAATAGCTGAATAGACTGAACAGAATTCTGCTATCAGCCGTTAAATAAATGTTAATCATGTTTGGAGGTTCTTATGTTACATCACTGCTGAGAAAACTCCAGAACATGTGATACAATTTATTGATTAATTTTGTTATTATTCATGCTTGACTATTAGAAAGTATATATACAGGTCATAAAACCAAGTTTGGACTTGTTCACAATGTCAACTGCATCTGAACCACATTTTGTGTTGATATCTCAAAGAAATCAAAAGTAACAGCACTTGCCCAGCTAACAGATATTTGTTGTAATAACATTCTCCAAATATTCAGTGTTGGTTCTGGGAACGTAAAACGTAAAAAAATTTCCAGTTTTCTTGACGTTAGAGGAACATGTTTTAAAAGGTGTAATGTTCCTCAAACGTTCTTTCAACTTAATTTTTATTTAAAATTCAACATTCTAGGAACGTTCATTTGTAACATTCCAAGAACATAAAAATGTCCAGGTTCCTGAATGTTACTGTAAATGTTATTTAAAGGTTAGTGTGATGTTCCTGAAAAAATCTTTCAATCATCTTTCGAAAGAGTAACACAAACTACAACTTTATTCAGACACAGCCTTGAACTGAAGATAAAAGAAATTAACTCTCTCAAGATCTGATTAAACAACTGATTAAAAATTACCAATGCAGAAATGTTCTCCAAAAAAACCTGCAATTGCTGATAAAGCACCAACTGAGTGAAAGTCAAAGGTCAAGAGCCCAACTAAAGCAAACACTGATCTCCATGATGGAGACCTCAAACAAAACATTTTCAATAAGACATCAACATCTAAACCTCTGTTCTTTATCAATAAGAACTTCTGTAGATGTGTGACAGAAATAAAGTCAGTCTGGTTAGTAATAAGTGAAGCTGGTAATGCTGTTTGTGTAGTTGTTTGATCAGATCTTGAGAGAGTTAATGTCTTTTATCTTCAGTTCATCTAAGGCTGTGTCTGAATAAAGTTGTAGTTTGTGTTCTTATTTCTCTTTCTTTCAGTGCTTGTTCACAGCAGTTGTTTGAATGATTGAAAGAAGTTTCAGGAACATCACACTAACCTTTTAATAACATTCTATTAATATTCAGGAATCTGGACATTTTTATGCTAATGTGACGACCTGTGCTCTGAACGGCGTCGAGAGCACCTTGGACACATAGCCGTGTCTCGGCTGAGGGTGACTCTGGAATCACCGACCCCAAACTCCATGCAGGAAGCACTCATGGAGAGCACCTGCAAATCACCCACTCGCTTAACTGATGCCAATGCCAGCAGAACAGCAGTCTTTAGCGATAGTGGCTTTAGTTCAGCCGACTGAAGCGGCTCAAATGGTGGGCCTTTCAGGGCTCCAAGAACCGTGGAAAGGTCCCATGCCGGTATAGAAGGAGGCCGAGGAGGGTTCATCCTCCTGGCCCCTATAAGAAAACGAACAATGAGGTCATTTCTGCCTAGTGATTGATCAGCCACAGGAGTGTGTTAGGCTGCAATGGCTACCACATATACCTTGAGCGTGGAGGGCGTGCGTCCCACTTGCAAAAGCTCTTGAAGAAACGAAAGAACCAGTGACACCTCACACGCAAAGGGGTCGAGGTCCCGAGCTGTGCACCAGCTGGCGAAGACCACCCTCTTAAGAGTATATAATCGTCTAGTAGACGGTGCTCTTGCTTCAGTGATAGTGTTTAGGACTCTCTCTGTGAGGTCCCCTGATACCCGTTGAGGGGCTACACATGAAGGGCCCACAAGTCTGGGCAGGGGTGCCAAACCGTCCCGTTCGCCTGTGTGAGGAGGTCTTTCCTCAGAGGTATCAGCCAGGGGGCTGTGCTCAGCATCTGCGCCAGCTCTGGGAACCATACCTGGGTCTTCCAGAGGGGAGCTATTAGAAGGACATTGCTCCTGCTCTTCCTGATCCGCTCGATGACCTGAGGGATCATCGAGACAGGAGGGAATGCATAGAGGGGGCAACTGGGACAGGCATGGGTAAGCGCGTTCTTGTTCTTCGAAAAGAACGCTGAGCAGTGTGTGTTGTTTTCTGAGGTGAAGAGGTCGACCTCTGCCCTGCCACACGCTCCAGATCCGATGAACCGTCTGTGGGTTGAGAGACCATTCCCCTGGGTGAGTGTTGTCCCGAGACAGCATGTCCGCGCCCTCGTTCTGGACGCCCGGAACGCCTGGAACGTGAGCAGCTCTCAGAGGCGCAGGTTGGCTTGTGCCCAAAGGAGGAGGTTTCTGGCCATGGTATATAGGTTGCCCGATCTGAGGCCGCCCTGGCGATTTATGTAGGACACCACCGACATATTGTCCGTACGGACAAAGACGTGATGTCCCAACAGTTCTGGCAGAAATGCCTTTAGGGCAAGACACTCTCATTTCGAGGCAGTTGATATGTAAGCTTGGCTCCAAGCCTGTCCAGAGGCCGGAGACAGGCTTGCTCTCGTGCAGCGCACCCCAACCCAGGCTGGAGGCGTCTGTGAAAAGAGTCTTCCTCCTGGAGGCCACGCCCAAGGTCACTCCCGACTGGTACCAGTCCGGGACCTTCCAGGGAACGGAGCCAGTGCTCTGATGCAGTCTTGGTTCACCTTGATGTGCAGGCGTCCTGCATGCCATGCATGGGCTGGCACACGGCGTTCTAGCCATTGTTGTAGGAGTCACATATGCAGTAATCCCAATTGGAGTACTGGCGATGCTGCGGCCATAAGACCCAAAACCCTCTGAAACTTTTCGAGGGGCGCGTGTGCACCCGCACTGAAAGACAGTACTAGCCGTTGAATGGAGAGCGCGCACTCTGACGTGAGCCATGCTTTCACCTGTGTCAAGTCGATAACTGTGCCCAGAAAGGTTACGTTCTGGCTGGGTGACAGTTTGCTTTTGGAAAAGTTGATCCTGAGCCCTAGGCATTCCAAATGCCCGAGGAGCCAGGATCTGTGCGTCAGTAACTCGGTCTTCGACTGAGCCAGAATGAGCCGGTGGTAGAGATAGTTCAGCACGCGCACTCCCCGTTGAATGGCCGTCTCATGAGGGCTCTGTTCAGCTGTCTGAGGTCTAAAATGGGCCTGATGCCGCCATCCTTTTTCGGCACAAGGAATAGCGACTGTAAATCCCCAACTTGCTTAGCGTGGGGGAAATTTTATCTATGGCCCCCTTTGCAAGCATGTTTAGCAGTTCGGTGCGAAGCACGTGAGTCACTTCGCTTCTCACCGAAGTCTTGACAACCGCTGAAAGTGTGGGGGTCTGCAAGCAAATTGGAGTGAGTAGCCTCGCTTTATAGTGTGCATTACCCAATTCGACACTTCGGGGATGGCTTGCCAGGCCTCGACCCGTGAGGCTAGCGGTTGAATGAAATTTGGGGATGGGCCGCCTAACATAGGGCATTGCATAGAGCATTACCCGTGTGTTGTGTTTTGTGCACATACTCATGTTGGGGCTGGCTTGCCAGGCCTCGGCCCGATTGGATAGTGACAACTGGGGATGGGCCGCATAGTGAAGGTGGACCGGTTACCCAGGTGTTGTGTGTTTGCAACGTACTGTTTTTGTGTTTTATTCTGGTCACTTTGGAAACAGTGTTTGTTTGTAGGGACGCGTGCAGCGCAACAAACCCATTTACTACAATAGAAAAATCTCCAGCCACCTGAACTAAACAGGGAGCTGGGAGATTTAACCAAGCTGTTTTCGAGGGTGGTCCGGCCGCGGCGAGACTGAGACCATCTCGCTTCTCTCCTGTTACTAGGAGGTCTTCGGAGGCTTAGGGTCCAACACCATCCTGGATCGGGGGCCCCGGCGCTGCGGGTGCGGATAGCGCTTATCTGGCCGTGAGCGATGAAGGGTGTCAGCCGCAGGGCAGGGCTGAGAAACCCGAGATGCTGGCTTTGCTAGCTGAGGAGGCGGCGTTCTCTTGGGGTGGCTCGAAGCTGAGCTGGAGTGTTTAGGTAGAAAGTGCCTATTGGCGCCCGGGCGAGACCATCCATCCAATCAGCTCTTCACAGGCTCTTACGCAATACGAAGTGACCGTTCTCGAAAGGCAACTGGACATTTGTATGTTCTTGGAATGTTACAAATCAACGTTCCTAGAATGTTGAATTTTAAATCAAAATTAAGTTGAAAGAACATTGAGGAACATTATATCTTTTAAAACACGTTCCTCTAACGTCAAGAAAACTGGACATTTTTTACGTTCCCAGAACCAACACTGAATATTTGGAGAATGTTCTTATAACAAAAGTCTGTTAGCTGGGGAGATTCATTATTCTCCCAGGAGAGTTAATTTAACACTGGAGTTTTTGCTATGAAGTTTCTAAACTTTAAAATGACACCTATTTTGTGTTGGTTAAACAAGAATGAATGTGTGAATTAATGATAACTTTTAATGATATTAATACATACATACATTATTTCAGGTGCTGAATGTTTGGATTATCTGAAGTTTTTGAGGATTGTGCTGATCGGGAGGACAGGAAATGGAAAGAGTGCAACTGGAAACACTATTCTGAGAAGAAATGAGTTTGTAAGTCAACCAAGCATGGATTCAGTGACGACCGTTTGTACGAAGGGAGTTGGTGAAGTTGATGGTCGATCAGTAGCTGTTGTTGATACTCCAGGACTCTTTGACACTGAACTTTCAAATGATCAAGCAGTGGAAGAAATAATGAAATGTGTTTCACTGTCGTCACCTGGACCTCATGTGTTTGTCATTGTGTTGAGTTTGGGGAGATTCACCAAGGAGGAAAATGATACTATGCAACTGATAAAGAATATCTTTGGTTCAAAAGCTGCTCAGTTCAGCATCGTTCTGTTCACTAGAGGAGACGAACTTGAGAATGTGTCCATAGAAGATTATGTGGAAAGAGGAAACAATACAGAACTGAAGAAACTGATCAGAGATTGTGGAAGCAGATTCCTGGTTTTCAATAACAGAGAAAAACAAGACAAAACTCAAGTGATTAAACTGTTAAACATGATAGAAGAAGTGAAAAATAGTAATCAGGGACGATACTTCACTAACAGCATGTTTGAGGAGGCAGAGATGTCTATTAAAAAGCAAATGGAGGAAATACTGAAAGAAAGAGAAAGAGAAATTCAGAGTCAACATGAGACATTAAAAGCCAAATATGAGATGGAAATGGAAAATTTGAAAAGAGACTTGAGGAAGAAAAAAAAAGAGCAGATGAGGAGAGAATGAAAATGCAGAATCAGCTGAGAGAAAAAGAGGAAAATCTCAGAAAAGAGTTAGAGAAAGAAAAAGAAGAACAGGAGAAACGAGAACTGAAAACCAGAAACGATTAGAAGATGAAGTACAACTAAGAGCTGAATATCATCAAAAAATAGAAGAAATGAAAAAAGAGACTGAACATCAGAGATTACAGTATGAAAAACAGCAAAAGGACAGAGAAGAAGAAGATAGAAAGAGAGAAGAGAAATACAGACAAGATCAAGAAAAGATGAAAAATGAACAAGAACGTATTATAGCAGAATTACGAATAAAACAGGAAAAAGAAATAAAAAAGAAAGATTCGGAGGAAACAAAGAGGATCAAACAAGAAGAAAAAGAAAGACGGAAATGGGAAAAACAAATAAAAGAGGCTGAAAGTGACAGAAAAGAGATTCAAGAGGAAATTAAACAACAACAGAAAGAATGGGAGAATGAAAAGAAACAACAGATGAGAGAACGAAAGGAAGAAGAAAGAAAGAGAAAAGAGAAACACAAGGATCAACTGAGAGAAAAACAAGAAGAACTGGAGAAAATGGAAAAGAGATTTGAAAAAGAGAGAGAAGAAAAAAGACAGAAGATAGAGGAGGAGAGAGAGAAACAGAGAAGAGAAAGAGAAGAAAATGAGAGAGAATATGAAGAAAAGAAAACTGAAATGGGAAGATATTATGAAAGACTGGAGCGAGAGAGAAAAGAGGAGTGGGAGAGAAGAAAACAAGCAGATGATGAGAGACGAGAAGCAGAGAAAAAGAAATGGAATAAAATAACAGATGATCTGAAACGAGAGCGAGAAAAGGAGATCAAGAGAAGAGAAACAGAAGAGATGAAGAGAAAAGAAAGAGAAGAGAAAGAGAGAAATGAAATGAAAAAGGAATATGAAGAGAAAATAAAAGTCATAAAGAAGAAACATGAAGATGAAGCCAGAAAAAAAGCAGAAGAAATGAATGATTCAGGCAGAGAAATGAGCAGCACGTTCAGGAGCTCAAACTGATGCTGGAAGAACGTCAGAAACAACATGAACTACTGGAAAAACTTTATCAACACCTGCAGGTCCAGAAAGGAGAAGAAATAAAAGACTACTACAAGAAGTTGAAAAACTGAAAAATAAACCAGACAGATGTGTCATGATGTAATAATTCTGAGAGAAAAAAAACAAAAACAAAAAAACATGAATGCTTCTTTTTATTATTATAGTTCCTTAGGAAGAAAAATAATGGCAAATGTCTTAAAAAAAACAAAAAAACAAACTGTAAACAAATATACACATTGCATTAACCGGGATTGCATTTTAATGAATTGTATTTTTCAGGGTTTGCATTTTTATGGGCTGAAATTCAACATGGTTGTATATTTGTGAGTATTTGGTAATGCTGTAGATTACAGCCCTCAAGTACTGCGTTAAAAGGAATTTACACCGTAACTTTTGGTAATTATAGTGTACCTATAAAGTACTTATGTGTAAGTATAAGGGAACAATATGTAAAGTTTGCGAGAACATACTGTGCACTGTTAACCCTTGCTTTAAAAAAGGCCAAATTCTGACAGTATCATACCATTTTCCATTAACCCTCTGAGGTCTGAGCTGTTTTCTGGGCCCTGGAGGTGTTCTGACATGCTCTGACATTTGTGCTTATTTCTGTTACTTGTGACATTTTCATGGCTAAAGTCTAATTACACTGTATTCAGCACAAACTCTGCTACAATAATATATCAGCAGCATGTATCTAAAAGTTTGTAGTTTTGAGATAATGACATTTATCCGTGGTTTGTGAAAATACAAAAAAAAAAATTCTCACTGAAATAAGGCCACGAAACCCATACTGATTATTTCTTCACAAGACTTTTGAAAATTGTATCACGTAGCCTAGAATATTTGCTCCAAAACTATGTGAAAAACTCCCTGACTGCTCATTCAGATAAGACAATATATTGATTTAAAATTTCTAAGACGTATTTTGTGTGAGAAAGCCATATGCGAAGAGGCGTGATCATCTCATGAATATGTAAGCCTTCAACACCTGAGAAAGACAAAGACACTCCCCTAACCGCCCTATTAGGAGCTATCAGGCCCTGTCATTCAGAGCAACCTTGCACAAAGAATGAGGAGATTTAAAAAAGAATGGCTTTTAGATTGTTTGGATTTATTTACAACACAACACAATCCAAAAATACAAATGACAAAAGAGCACATTAAAAACAATGATCCAAAGACAGAGACCTCTGTGCCATTCCTAAAAACATACCTTTCATTTCCAAGGTGTTTGATTTTCACTTTACCATGTTCATATACAGAGACTCATGTAAATGTTGAAGTCAGCAGGACTCAGTTGCATCTGGTCCCTGAAAGAAAAAAAAAAAGAAAAAAACTGTGAACATACTGATATCAAGAGAAACTAGGCCTGCACGATTTTGGGAATACATTTTAGATTTTTCTGGTTAAAATTGCTTTTTAAAATTCACAGAATACACACACACACACACGTTTCCAACAATATATAATGAACACCAGGTTTGTTGTGCCTTGTAGGCATAGGCTACGCAGTGCTGCATAAAATAATAATAACAATAAATTAAATCTTCCAAAAGATTTCAACAACTACGCTAGAGAAAAATATATTGACTATCATATGTTACTTCAAATGTTTCCATTCGTTATGATGATATGAAATGAGATAATAGTAAAAACATAAAGCCTAACGTTTGGTGCATTTTTCCTTTCAAACGCAATCACGCTCCAAAATATGATACATT
>FLSR01000230.1:92978-133421 GCA_900092035.1 Leuciscus waleckii | reverse complement strand
TGTTCGTTGTAAGTGAGTTTAAAGAGAAAAATCAAGAATTATAAATCAAATCGATAGAGCTCCAAAGCCAACGTCGCGTCTGAACGTGTTTCAGACGCGACGCATTCGCATTGTGAACAACTTATAGATAGAATGGTAAGATAGACAATTGAACAGATTCCTTATTGTCCATTCTTACAGCTATTCGTAGCTCACATGTCCATAGATCCAGTAACTATTAACGTATCTACAGTCTCACTCCGAACTCGTTGACAACAGAAGTGTTGGATGATGAGTTTTCAAATAAGCCTCTGCAGTGTCTTTCGAGCTGAAAGATCGCGCGCCCTCTGGCAGATCCACTCTCAACGTGGCCGGGTATTGCATGCTGTAGGAAATACTATGGTCACGGAGCCGTCTTCTAAGAGGAGCAAACGCCTATTTCTTCTTGTAGAGGGTCGTTGACATGTCCCGGAAGATCATGATTTTTGAATTGCCATATGTAAGCTCTTTTTTCTCCCGTGCAGCATTCAGTATTGAGACTGTATCTCTGAAGCGAAGCAATTTAATCACGATGGCCCGTGGTCTTTCGTATTCTGCCGGCCGGCGCTGAAGCGTACGGTGAGCTCGTTCAATTTCAAAAGGGCGTTCCTGATCGACACCGATGATTTTTGGAAGCCATTCCTCCACAAACGACACTGCGTCTCTCCCTTCTACCCCTTCAGGAAAGCCAACGAGGCGTAAATTGTTACGCCTGGAGCGATTTTCAAGATCATCGACCTTATCTTTCAGAATAAGTATTTCATACTTCGCGTGCTTTTTACCGTCCGCGATGTCTTCACGCAGACTCACAATGGCTTCTTCAAATCCGTCTTGACGTGATTCGAGTTCGCACAGTTTTTGCCTCGTTTCCTGAAGGTCGCTGTGTACTTTGTCTACTGAGTCCCGTATTTCGCACAGACGCCCGTCTAGCATGACTTGAATATTCACGAAACCTTTCTCCAGTTCTGACTGGAACCATTCAGGAGGCGATGCCAAGCTAGGTTAAAGCTACAGGGCTGTCTTCGGTAGCGTTAGTTGTTTTCTTCTTGTTCTTGGTGAGTTTTTTAGGAGGCATCCTCAGAAGTTGGCAAAAGAAGTGTATCCAGTTTAAATTAAAGAAAATACAAGTGTAGCCGCGTTTTACTCAAGTTAATGCAATATAAGCAGGATTTTCTGTGGGAGCGATGCTTTCCGCGTCTTACTCTATGGCGGCCATAACCGGAAGCCCTGTGATGGAGAGTGTGTGTCTGCAGACTCTGATGGAGAGTGTATGTGTGTTTGCAGACTCTGATGGAGAGTGTATGTGTGTTTGCAGACTCTGATGGAGAGTGTGTGTTTGCAGACTCTGATGGAGAGAGTGTGTGTGCAAACCCTGATGGCGAGAGTGTGTTTGCAGACTCTGATGGCGAGTGTGTGTTTGCAGACTCTGATGGCGAGTGTGTGTTTGCAGACTCTGATGGAGAGTCTGTGTTTGCAGACTCTGATGGAGAGTGTGTGTCTGCAGACTCTGATGGAGTGTGTGTGTGTTTGCAGACTCTGAGGTCACACTGATGTGGGAGAAGCAGCCGACTGCAGATGAGGAGCAGAGAGCCAGACGCCTGAAGCTGCCGCCCACCTTCCTCTGCGGCGTCAGCAGCGACTCCGACTCCGAGCGACCCGACGACTTCAGCGCAGAGCTACACAAACTGCAGCATGCTCAGGTCAGAGGACTTTCTGAACATTGACATGAGACGTGATAAGTAGTTGGACTCATGTGGACTCGTGTGTCTCGTTCTGGACACAGGAAAAGCCTAAGCCTTCTCATGATGCAGCAGTGGAAGAGCCTCCTGTGCACGACAGCATTGACCCCATTGACCTCTCCACGAAGAGGAGCAGCGAGAGCGAGTCCAGCTCCTCTGCAGGTACACGTGTCCTCCGATGCTCAGGTCAGCGCTACACTCCTACAGCAGCGCTGCCCTGAATAATTTACTCAAATGAAGGGAATATTCATGAGTTTACGAATATGATTTTCTTATCGTCTACACAGATTAAATTACCCAAAGAGGGAATATTTGATCAATTGTCAGGGTAAATTTTACCAGAATGAATGTAGTTATCTAAACAAACTGTTTGTCCCGCAAACTTTATGTAAGACTTCCACATCAAATATCAATAAAAGTACCCTTTTCACAAACTCCAAGAAAGATACATTTTCTGGCCATGAACATATATTTTCCTGCGTTTATAAAATTAAACTACTCAACGTAGTAAATCATAAAAGCTTTGTAGCTGAATCGTACGTCTCATTGACTTTGTAATATGAGCATTTAGAGACAATCAAGGATATAATGGATTGGATTTTAATACATGCAAAACTACGTATATATATATATATATATATATATATATATAATGACTAAGGTTAACACGGAAAAGATGTAAAAACATAAACAATCAGTTAAACAATACAAGATAACAAATAACGAATAACAGTGAGAGAACAGAGAGAAAGAATGAAGAGAGAGAGAGAGTGAATGGCAAATTATTACAGACAAAGAACCTTCGGAGAGACACCTGGAATCAGCTTTTAAAGAGATCGAATACTTGCTGTTTGTGGCACTCTTTTGTGTTACTGAAGAAAGAAAGAAACGTGCGTGTCCTTGAGCGCAGCTTTATTGGGTCTTTCCCGGAGCAGATGGAGGTGCGGGAAACTCGAAAGTTCACTCCAATGTAAAATGTTACCAAAGAAATAATTCAGAGTTCATCAATATGAAAATAAAACTTAGCAAAGAAAAGAAAGTCGAAGTGACGCTGAGGTGCGCGTCCGAAGATGGTGGCCGAAGCCTGTCTGAAGTTGGTGTTTTCCCGAAGTTGACCGAAGTGAAGAGAGGAACGGGGAGGACAAATCATCTCCCGAGATTTTCGAGTGGGAAGATTTCCTTTGTCCAGAACAGCCCCCTGGCTTGAGTTACAGCAGTGTCACAATTTCAGCATTTATTCTCAGAAAGATGTTACTTCTATAATAATGCATCTTTTTGTAATTTGTCGTCGAGATTCGGCTCAGTTAGGTTTTTACGATTACAAGGACACCACAAATTATAATTTTGCAAGGCAGGAATACAGAGATACAGGATTATTCATAATTACGAGCATATAGAGTCTGATTAACACCCAATAAAAATTGTAGCTACTCCAATATGATATGTGAAGACATCTAAGCACAAAAAGGGATACATTTAATACATTTAAAGGTAATTTTATCTGAAAAGGTCCATGGTTGTGCGTGTGTTTGTGTGTGTGTCTGGAATGTCACGTAGAAAGTTCCGTTATATCTCTGGCTGAGAGAGAGAGAGGGGTGCATTGGAATTCTTTTGAAGCTTGCAAAGCTAGGAGAAGATGCTGTGTCGTGTTGTTCTGGTAATACTCCAAGGTGCAATAAAGTGTCGGGAGAGCCATAAAAGTTGCCACCAAGACTATCCAGGTTAGACTGGTTGGCGCCTAACCGGTAACTTGTATTTGGGAGTTCAGAGGCTAGAGCTTGGATTTTAAAAAGGAATGTGCATTTGTGTTCAGATTCAACGAGCCATGATTCATTAATTCAGAACCAATGAATGAATTATCTGCTCATACGCTACAGAAATAAGTACTACATGTGGAGCTCTTCTGAAAACTAAACTTCTACTCTTACAGCTGCAGAGATTTTCTATTGTGAAAGGTGTTGATTACAGCATTAGATTTAGATCGTCTCATGTTGCATCAAAGATAGCCAATCACAGTCATGTCTGCGTACTCTCACGAATGCTTTCATCATAACAGTGCAACACATATAAATAAGAGATTCATCTTGCAGCATAGACAGTCATTGATTATAACAAGAGAGCAGAACTCACTGAATGAAAACACACTGACACGACGATAAGACAGTTATTACTTTGGTTCAGGTAAATGCAAATTAAGTGTTTCTAACCAAAAATAAGGAACATTTTTATTATTAGAATTGGATGCTGCTTTTTCTTTCCCCAGTATAGAAATGATAAAACATCACTGAAACCATGATGTCAGTTGAAACACTTTCTTCTCTATAATACACCATCATCTGTAAGCCCTAATCAGACAGGATGTGTTTTATTTGGGGAGGTGGGCTAATATAATAACCACCGCTTCTCTAACATGTGGGAGTCCAGCACGGGGTCAGAGAGTGAAGCTCAGGGACGTTCATTCAAACTCTGAATGATTGTGTTCGGTCTCATCTGACGTCTTTGCTCTTCTCCAGCAGGTCTTCCTCTTGCATCTGCATCTGAGAGTGTGTTTACATTTGCAGACCTGGCAAAGACTTCAGGAGAATTTGCCTTTGGCAAAAAAGGTGAGTTCTGTTTACATCTTAACCAGTGTTAAACCAGTGTGTCTGACTGATTCACATCTGACTACTCCATATTGAGGATGAGAAATCTAGCCTGAAGGTGTAGTCCCAGCCAGAGCACAGGAGAGAGAGGGACACGCGTACTGTCTGAGGTTTCTGTGTGAACTGCTGCTCTCATCAACACACAGGAGCCAGTGTTCTCACCTAATACAGGACATCTCAGTTCGGGACGCACTGATGCCGATGCTTACGTTTAGCGCTGTAGCTATCGGTTATTTTAGTCATCGAGTATTCTACTGATTATTCCATCGAGTAATCGGATAACAAAATTGTGGTAATAAAAATAGATCCAAGTGAACAACAGCCTTTAAAATAAAATGACGTAAAATACAAATAGCGAACACTTTACAGTATGGTTCATTAGTTAACATTAGTTTACTACCTTAGTTAACATAGATCGCATAGCCTTAGAAAACGGTGTATAATCGGTTCATGGATTCTCGTCTGGAAAGCGCCACTTCCGGTATTTTGCCGGTTACTCCACACGGGTAAATTGCAATCGAGGATTTTTTAAAATTGAGGACTCGACTTTAATCGAGGAATCGTTACAGCCCTACTTTTTTCTTTTCTTTTTTCTTTCTTTTGCTCACTGATACCTGTATTTTACCAATTTTGATACTACAGCAAAAACTACTAGCCTAATTCATTTTAATGTAAAACATTATAAAAGACAAGTAATAAGTCAGTAATAAAATGAGGACAAATAATAGAATTACAAGCAAGTACAAATAAAAACAATAGAACAAAGATACAAATGAAAGTGTTTTTCAGGTTCTCTTTCGGTCGATTTGCTCCATCTCATTATGGGAAACTCCTCTTGTGTGGTCATCCATGAAGCCCTATACAGTCAGGCCTATCCGGCAGCGCTCCCGGGAAGCCCCGCCCCTTCCTATATAAACAGCAGCGCTGGCCCTAAATGGTTTCACTTTAGTTTAAGGTGACAGTTACATTGTACTTACTCTAGTCTCTAGGTACTGAGTAATGTTCAGTAACTACATGTTCTTATATATAGAGAGTTAGGGTTTGGTTAAGGGTTAGTTACAGTGGTGGTCAGAATTAATGGCACCCCTGGTAAATGTGATAAAAAATGGCTGTAAAAAATAAATCTACATTGTTTATCCTTTTGATCTTTCATAAATATTTTTTTTGTATAAATGTAACCTTTAATTTAAGTAAAAGAATAAAAAGTGGGGGGTAAATCCCATTATAAAATAAATGCTTTTCTCCAAAACCCGCTGGCCACAATTATTTCCTCCGTTATTAAATGCTTTTTGCAACCTCCTTTTGCCAAGATAACAGCTCTGAGTCTTCTCCTATAATGCCTGATGAGTTTGGAGAACACCTGACCAGAGATCAGAGATCATTCCTCCATACAGAATCTCTCCAGATCCTTCAGATTCACAAGTTCATGTTGGTGCTTCTTCTCTTCAGTTCAGCTCTCCTTTCTAAGGGTTCAGGTCAGGGGACTGGGACGGTCATGGCAGAAGCTTCATTTTGTGCTCAGTTTTGATTTTTTTTATCTGTTGGTATTCATTTTGTGCTCAGTTACACATTTTTGTGTTGATTTTGATGTTTGTTTTGGACCGTTGTCCTGATGGAAGATCCAACCACGGCCCATTATAAGATTTCTAGCAGAGGAAAACAGGTTTTGATTTTTTATCTGTTGGTATTTGCTAGAACCCATTATACCATGTATCTGAACAAGATGTCCAGGACCTCCAGCAGAATAAATAGCCCACAATATATAAGATTCAGCAGTGTATTTAACCGTAGGCATGCGGCACTCTTCATCCCTGTGTGCACCAAACACATCTGCTGGGTTTGCTGCCAAAAAGCCCTTTTTTGTTTTATCTGATCACAGAATCCGGTCCCTTTTAAAGTTCCAGTCGTGTCTGACCACTGAATATGCTGGAGTTTATTTTTGGAGGAGCGAGGAGGAGTTTTCTTGAAACCCTCCCAAACAACATGTGGTGATGTAGGGGCTGTTTGATATATTATTTTTAGGCTTTCTGACCCCCAAGACTCCAGTAATCTCTGCAATTCTCCATCTGTGATCCTTGGAGAGTCTTTGGCCACTCAATCTTTTCTCCTCACAGTGCATTAAGACAATATAGACACACGTCCTCTTCCAGGCAGATTCGTCACATCTTTAGTTGATTATAACTTCGTAATTATTGCCCTGATGGTCAGAATGGGGATTTTCAATTCTTTAGCTATATTCTTACAGCCACTTTCTATTTTGTGAAGCTCAACAATCTTTTGCTGCGCATCAGAACTATATTCTTTGGTTTTACTCATTGTAATGATTCAGGGAATTTGGCCTTTGTGTTTCCTCATATTTAAACTCCTGTGAAACAAGAAGTCATAGCTGGACAAGTTCATGTTCCTAGTCACCCTGGTGTGCTAAATAAAGGTAAATATTTATATATTTATTATTTTACTTGTGAGAAACTCTAGGGGTGCCATAATTTGGGTGACGTGTTTTGGAGAAAAAACATTTCATAATGTTTTTTTTTTTTATTTATTATTTTTATTTTTTTACTTTCAATTACTTTTAATTAATTAATTTACTTCAATGAAAGGTTTGATTTTTGCAATTTTTTTGAATGAAAGATCAAAAGGATAAACAATGCAGATTTATTTTTTACAGCCATTTTGGATCATATTTACCAGGGGTGCCATTAATTCTGACCACAACTGTACTAACAATGTATAATTTACTGTTATTACTGGAGTAAATGCATGTAGTAACGTGTAACTACGTCAACTTAAAAAAGTGTTACCCATCCTACATCACTTCTCTCGCGGCATCCAGGCTACGAGCCCTTTTCAGTAGGCTTCGTGTTAGTTTGGCAAGATTAAACTGTCCGAAAGACAAGTTACCACTTGTCGTAGGGCGTCAGGCCAAATAAAACATTAAGCAAAGTGCAATGCTGTGGTCAAACGCCGGTGCCACGGTCTTCGGTAGTGCACCAGTGCGAAATGAAGGAGGGGAAGCACACAATGAAGGAGAAGAGGAGGGCAGTGATGACGAATCTCCCCGTAATGAGGAGATCCACTTTGAGCCGATCGTGTCCTTGCCAGAGGTGAGTGTGTGTGATGTGAATCCAGGGCCGCACGATTAACCAGAAGTAAACCTGAAATCACAGAGTTTTATATGTGCAGTGTGTTTGCTGAAGCGCAGCACTGAGATCAGAGAGGATCCATCAGTTTGCAGTGAATCTGCTCCATCTCAGCAAGCGCTGGGAGTTTGAGTCACTCATAACCTGCATCTTTCCACACTTGCAGCATTTACAAACCTGTTGTCCAACAAATGAGAACATTTAATGAAATGTTTTACTCACTTCACTTCATAATGTCAGTCGAGTGTTTGAATAACTAACATTTGTGGTGTAACGTGGCTTCAAATCTTAGATTGAGACAGAATGATATTATTTGTATTGTATTCTAAAGGCTATTTCAATTAGTATTACATTATAAATGTACTTTAAATACCCAAGATGGCTTGAACACAGATGAACCATATATTGTCACAATCGTGTTTGTTTTCATGTTTCGTTAGTCAATAGATCTCTGTCTGCAATTTATACTGCTACGCTGGATGCCTTTGCCCATGTAAGAGATTTATTTAGATTCATTGGACTTTTAGCACGAGGGACCCATCCGGCTATGAGTACGAATGAAACAGGTTTTACATTACATGTGTGTACTCTCTAATGCTCACAACACACTATTCTGGGCAAACAAAAAAATAGGAAAAATAATACTTTTCTCTAACGAAATTTAGTGAACATGATTTATATTTTTTTTCAGTGGATGCATAAGATTTCTTGACGAAACATAGAAATTACCATCACAGATTTTATCATAATGATTTAATATTTTATTATAAAACCTTAGACCTTTCTAATTATTTATAGCTAAAGAAAGCCTTAAAAAACTAGAATTTTTAAATTTGTCAAATTTAAGGCCATTACAAGCCTTAAATATCTAAAATGTTATAAGAAAAGTCTTAATTATAATTTCACGAGGTCTTATGCAAAATTGTTTAATGTTATTGCTTATTAAACATCAATGAAGGAGAAGAGGCTATGGTTTAATACGGCTATGATTTACTAAATGTGAGCGCTGCACATTTCACAGTAAAAACATGATGCTGTTGCGCCTTCTACTGGCCCAGGCTTTCACAGTTATA
The DNA here is from genome assembly GCA_900092035.1 of Leuciscus waleckii. NCBI lineage: Eukaryota > Metazoa > Chordata > Actinopteri > Cypriniformes > Leuciscidae > Leuciscus > Leuciscus waleckii. The sequence goes on along the minus strand of FLSR01000230.1, from coordinate 124,809 downwards.
TGATTGTATTCAGAAAGTTTTGATGGCATTTTTTCCCATTTTACCTCCGTATAATGTGTAAATCGTGTTAAGAAAGCGCGGCGCGGTTTAGTTTACAGATCTAACCGGGGTAACCACTGTATTTCTGCTGTTCCATAAGCGCCATCTACGCCATCTAACTGTGCATTCACACCGGACGCGAATAGCGCGTCAAATTCGCGCCTGCCGCATCTAGTTATATGCTTGACCACTTTGTGTTAATTCGCGTGTCAAGAGCGAAATTGACGCGCGTAAAAACAAAAGTTTGAAGCGAAATTTACGCGCGTCAGAGGCGAAATCCGGAGGCGAAAGTTTCGAAACCCGTTGGCGGCCATCTTTTTTAGATGTTTATCTAGCATTAGCATTAGCATTAATCGAGAGAGTCACCGCTCGTATATGCTCTGGAGAGCAGAAACAGCTGCGTAGGGGACATCGTCGCTGTACTCGGGTCCACCAGACCCTACAGAGGGTTTCAGGAGTTTCACAATTTGATCCAGGAGCTAGGTTTGGTGGACCTAACGGTGAGGACGCTGACGAGGACAGCGTAGGCCGTAAGGCCTCGGCCTCGAGTGGTCGCTGCCTGACGAGCCCGAGCTCTACAGCCCGGCGCGAGGTTCACCCTCGCCCGCACCCACCTAATCTGTCATTTATTTTTGTTTTGATAATAAATGGAGCCAGCATCCAAAAGTGAAACCTGTCCTGTGATTTTTGTTTTTATACACTAAATTGTGTTTGTTGTCTTTACATTAGAATAATAATGTTTCATATAATCTAGAATAGATATGGAATAAATAGCATTCAATACAAAATGAGTATCTCTCATATATTGAAATCGAGTTTTTATGTGAAAGATTTGCTTTGCACACCAAGCATTTTAGTCATATTACAAAATAATGTATTGAGGCCAAACATAAAATAACATTATAAACTGTCACTTCACCACGTGACAGCAGCAAGCAGGCTCCTGATTGGTTAACGCGTCTTTTCTCTCTCTCTCTCTCTCTCTCTCTCTCTCTCTCTCTCTCTCTCTCTCTCTCTCTGTTTGTGTGTAGTTTTAGCGTATGGTGGCGTTGATGTACGTGGTTGTCTCTCTGTTTAATGGCAACAGACTATTAGGGTACTTCCTGTTTGCATGTACCAGCCGGTGACTGATGCGCCTCACACACACACACACACGCGCACACACACACACGTGAGTGAAGCGGTCAGGGCTGATGTCTGCGTTCAGGGTGTCAGGGCCTCTCATGCAGGGTGCTAGAACAAGCCCTGACCCTTCCCAGAATTCCCTGCTCCGCCCATCCTGAGCATGTGTGTGTGTGTGTGTGTGTGTGTGCGCGCTCGATCAGCACGGGCATTTCTATACAAATCCGAGCATCTCGTCTCCAGCAAATGTTTATAATTGCGATATTATAAAGTGTCTTTTTTTTTTCTTTTTTTAATGCATTCATATAAGCTTGTTTCCTAGATCTAGAGCGTATTTTTCAAGATTCTTAATAAAGACATTTTTACATCACGAATCATCATTATTTTTCTCAAGGCAAACTCTGTGATTCTGCTCCGGGAATATTAATAATAATAATAATAATGTATCCGTCTGTGTTTCCCAGGGGCTTTTGATAGGAACACCTTGATTTGAGCGGAATACACACACACACACACATATATATATATATATAAATTCCCGTCAGTTTTCTACTCTCCTCCCGCCACAGGATTCCTCAGGCAAACATGGAAACATTATCATTTAATCCTGAATTTCCCTTCATCCACAGTTCGACTACAGGACATTCAGGTCTTTAAATAAACTGATGTTTGTAACTGATTGAGTAATAAATGGATGTCACACACTTCTTTTTGTGCGTTGTCTTTTATTGTGCTGACGATGTTACAATTAAAAATCAAATTCTACTTGTTTAATTTTAATAATAATAATCATTTGTTGAGTTTCATGGCGTTTCTGTTTCTCTTGATATGTGTGTAATTGTTTTTATTATGGCTGAGGAACATTAGTTCATGCATTAATTAACATAAATTATTTTAAAATCAGTATTTTAAAAGGTAATATTACGTAGGCTAATTACAAGTGCTTCATTTTTGGACTCTGATTATGTCCAGATTACATGTAAACACACACATATTTGAAACAGGGTCGAAACTAAACAAATTTCAACAAAATGTGGAGGCAAAACCTTCGTTCTGGGTCTGTATTTCATAAGATTCCAGTTAGTAGTTGTAATTATTCAGCTAAACTATTAAATGTTAGCATCTGCATTGAAATATGAGCATAGCATGTATAATAAATAAGGCTCAGGGTGTGTTTTAGGATATGATTAAACGTCCACCCTCATAAACGGTGTATTTAATTACTGATACAGAATGTTGTATCTCTTGTCAATTATTAATTGTTTCTTGGTTGTTCGACGTGCGTTTGAATGCAATGAATCCGTCCACGCGCACGGCGGCGCTCTCGAAGCCGCGCGCGCTCTCCTGGCTGGGTCACGTGACTGTCGCGCGCCCGATGACGTCGGTCTCTGCCGCTCGCACACGCCGCTGTGTCGCTCGTGAGGATCCGAGTGTCTGGAAAATAAAGGAATATATATATATATAAACACGTTATAATAATAATACAAATATATAAGTGAATAAACACTCGGATCTGGAATCATGGCCACGACATTTGGCAGATGAGAGCGAACGTCGGCAAACTTCTGCGGGGAATCGACAGGTAAAGATGAAGATGATCGCTTTATTGTTGATTATTAGTGATATTAGTAAATAAAACACAGCAGAGCCTGTCAACACACTAAACGCGCTTAATTAGCGTAAAACAGAGTTGATTCATTGAAAGTAGGTGCTTGTGGGACTTGTCAACAGTGTCGATGAAGTAAAGTTCACTCTTACACTGCTAACAGCTAAACCAGCCTAAGCTAGTTGTCTGGTTTAAGCTGGTTTTAGAGGGTTTTTAAACTTATGTTTTACCTAAACAGGCTAGACTTAACTGGTCAAACTGGTAGACCAGCTGAAACCGGCCTTGTTCAGCTAAATAAGTGTCAAAACCCTCTAAAGCCAGCATAAACCAGACAGCTAGCGTAGGCTGGTTCCGCTGTGTTTCAGTAGGATTGGGTATCGTGTGAGTTTGAAAGATTCCGATTCTGCTTATCGATTCCAAAACTTGGATATCATTCACATTTCGTCTTATTACAAAACATTTAATTGTAGCTGAATATCATCAACAAAAACCGTAAGCAGGCTGTAAAGAACACTGTCTGTGGTTAAAAAATACCATAGAAAACTACTAGCTTAACTAATATAAAGTTTGAGTATTATTAAAGACAAGTAAACACTCAAATAACAAATAAACAAATACATACAACTGAACAAAGAAAGCTCTCTCGTTTGAAAAGTCATATTGAAATGCTCACAAAAGGAATTGATTAGAGGAATCAACATTTTAATTTTATAAGAAGTAGGCTATCCCTGTATCCGAGTCCGACCTTCTCGACTCCAGCCCTGTTTTTCAGCAGGGTAATTATGAAACGAGTCCAGTTTCCGCTGTAAAGCAGTTCTACAGGAGACAGTGGTGTCGTTATTCAGATCATTGTTGACTCAGTTCAGTTCAATAACTGTGACGTTCATCATTTCCGAAAGCTCGAGTTGATCTGATGAATAATCTGCACAGATACAACCCTGAGAACCTGTCCCACTGGAGCGATACGTGGACACACAGGCCAGAGAGAACGCCTACGACCTGGAGGCCAACCTGGCCGTGCTCAAACTGTGAGTGATACTCACTCACTCACTCACTCACTCACTCACTCACTCACTCACTCACTCACTCACTCACTCACTCACTCACTCACTCACTCACTCACTCACTCACTCACTCACTCACTCACTCACTCACTCACTCACTCACTCACTCACTCACTCACTCACTCACTCACTCACTCACTCACTCACTCACTCACTCACTCACTCACTCACTCACTCACTCACTCACTCACTCACTCACTCACTCACTCACTCACTCACTCACTCACTCACTCACTCACTCACTCACTCACTCACTCACTCACTCACTCACTCACTCACTCACTCACTCACTCACTCACTTCGTGAACATAAATGCACAACTTTAAAGGAGATTTTCTCAATGTTTCGATTTTTTTCGCACCCTCAGATTCCAGATGTTCAATAGTGTATCTCGACCAAATATTGTCCTCTCCTAACACACCATACATCAATGGAAAAATTATTTATTCAGCTTTCATGTGATGTATAAATCTCAAAATCCTTGTTTGATACTCCTTGAAAACCAAAAAAAAGTAGTCCTTGAAAGTCCTTGAATTTCATTTGACAGTATCTGTACAAACCATGGTGTGTGTGTGTGTGTGTGTCCCCTCAGGTCCAGTTTAACCCGGCATACTTCCAGACCACCGTCACGGCACAGATTCTGCTCAAGGCTCTGACCAACCTTCCTCACACTGACTTCACACTCTGCAAGTGTATGATCGACCAGACCCACGTATCCTTCAGGAGACATAACGTCTGGAGCGGGGGATGGAATGAGTTGTAGACAGAGAAACAAAACGGATGCTTGTCGTTACCGGCACTGGATCTGTGTATTCATCTTAAAGTGACAGCAGCCTAATGTATCCGCAGCTGTGTGTGTCACGCAAGTTAATCAAACAACAAAAGAGAAGCTTTAACAAAGATTAACTGTATTATTATATGTAAGGGATGATGTACATCAAGCCGGGTGTTATCTCAGGGTACGTTTATACGACAACGATACGCTTAACACGGAGACGTTCTTCCTGTGAGTTCTCCACGTACAGACACTGTTCTCAAAGTGATCCCAGTTCACACAGATCCGCGAAGACGACTAAAAGCGCTGTATTCTGCGGACAGGCCAGTAGATGGCGATGAAACACTATAATGAAACACTGAACACGTAATACGCATGTGCATGACATCATCGTCTTCACAGATTCACATTTTTGCTGTTTACATGGAGATTGTTAACAAAAACGTACACTTTGAAATCCGTTTTCAGGCGCACAAAACGCCACTCTCACTCACACACACACACCTACCTGAAGGGCTTTATTCTGAGATCACACACACACACACACACACACACACACACACCTGAAGGGGGTTATTCTGAGATAACACACACACCTGAAGGGGGTTATTTTGAGATCACACACACACACAACCTGAAAGGGGTTATTATGAGATCACACACACACACACCTGAAGGGGGTTATTCTGAGATCACACACACACCTGAAGGGGGTTATTTTGAGATCACACACACACACACCTGAAAGGGGTTATTATGAGATCACACACACACACACCTGAAGGGGGTTATTCTGAGATCACACACACACACATTATCAGCTAATAAATTAGTTTCTGTTTATGTGTCATTTGTCAGATGATTTGGTGTATTAATGCTGCAGTTTTACACTTTTAAAGCAGTTGTGCTAAAAATACATTTGAACAAACCCACAGTATCTGCAAGTAATGGATAAATGTTTTTAGTGCGACACATTTAATTTCACTGCCGTAGACTTGGTCACCAGACTTGATCAAATGTTTTATTAGCTCACACAAAAAGCAAAACTTCCACGAAGAATCCCGGCTCCTAGCAAGCGTATAGCGTTCAGTGACCCGGATGAGCCTGTGTTTCTGTTTCTGTTGTTATCTCGGAATAATATACTGGGATTGACCAATCAGAATCAAGTATTCCATAGAGCCGTGTAATAGGTAGAAATAAAGCTGATTCATCATCAGTGTTGTTGACTAGTATGTGTTTATATTGAGCCGGAGTGTTCCTGCGATCAGCTTTACTGTACCGTATAGATCAGATTAGACCACAACTAGCTGTCGTAATCTGAACTCTTAATGGTCGTTGTTATTATGGGCTGTCGTGTCTCTGAGGTGATGTCGTAGGTTTCCTTGACTACGGTGTCGCAGCAAGAGGAACGCCCGATAAGACAGATCCTGTACCTGGGCAACTTACTGGAGACCTGCCACTTCCAGAGCTTCTGGGTAACACTCTCACACACACACACACACACACACTCACTCACTAACACAATCTCACACAGTGTTCAGTAACAGGAGTGTGTGTTGAACTGTAGTGTGTGTGTGTTTCTCAGTCCAGTCTGGAGGAGAACAGGGATCTCATTGATGGAATCACAGGATTTGAGGAATCGGTGCGCAAATGTAGTGATTTAAATATTACGTTTTGAAGGCCATAAAAAGTCTATCTAAATTTGATATTTTTACTCGCATTTGGAAAAAACAGAATTATGGGATGAGATAAAAAGTCGTAATCAAATTTGTATTCTATGGCAGAAACAAGGAAATAAGGAATCTTAAATAGGAAATCTCAAAATAGAAACTATTGTCCAGCTCTAATATGATAAATGTGATATTAGGTTTGAAGACATTAAGATATCATATGTTATTATTAACAATAGCTGAACTGCAACATGACCAGCACTTTTTTATAATATCATATCATATAATATTTATTATGAATTCTCTCTCTCTAGTCATCTGTCATGTTGTGGGAATCACATATCAGAACATCGAGTACAGACTCCTGGCTGAGATGCTGGGAGATCCTCAAATATGCCTTTTATTTCTAAATTATAACCAATTTTGATCTAAAAAACATACTAACATTATAAGGGCACCCCAGGAAACATTATAAAATAATAAAATAATCCATTCTACGGCACCTTTAACACTACACTTCCCTATAACATCATTTATATATTTTTAAAACAGAACACAAAATATTTTTTCAGTTACTGTAATTATGATCACATTCTTGTTATATTATTGCTCAATATGTGAATGCGTTGGCCAGGCTACACATGACACGAGTTGTGTCTCATTGGCAGAAATTAATTTAGATGAGATTAGACAGAACTGTATCCACACTTGTATGTCACCGACTTCCGAAGCTTTGTTTGGTCACGTGCTTTACTGCTCTGTGGTGATTTGTTAGATATAGTGGAGAAAACAAGTGTGACCACCAGATGTCACTAATGCGCAATATGTTAAAAGCTTCGAGTAATGAACTTTTTTTCGGCACAATTTGATGAAAGCCTCAAATGCTTCAGAAAGCCTCGGTTTCCCATCACTAGAATATAGGCTCATGTGTGCAAACTTTAGATGATTATAAAATAACTTCAAGTATTTTGTGTTGATAAATTACAATGTTATGAAATATTCAACATAATGAGAAACTACATTTAGACCACACTAGGGCTGTCTCTTTTTATCCCACAATTCTGAGTTCAATAAAGGCTAATTCACACGGCCCAAACAAACTTGATCACGCCATGACAACTTCAGTGCCAACAGATGATGTTTTATTAACAAAGTTTTGGAGAAGCACGTTCAGATAATTAACCTAATGAACACAGGAGGAACACATTCAGTTAATCAACTCAATTAACCATAAGAGGTTTACATACAGCAGGCTTACCTCTGATCCATGACAGTTTTACAGCATCTCTCCTCACTTATAACTAATGCCATTCATACAATGTCTTATTCAGCTACTAAAGAGTTAACCAGTTTATGCTGACACTTGTAATTGAATAAATGTTGAGGAATTATCACAAGTTACTGTTGAATTATAGATGCACATTTTAAAACATTAACATGTTTAATATAAATGCTCTTTATTTATCAAATGGCATCAAGCAGAACAAGACGATTAAATTTTTAGTCACTGCCTTTAAAGCGCACAAACTCACACAAGTTGATGTTTGTCGGGGCAGTGTGAATATGACAGCATTTTCCCATTTAAATACACAGTCAAACTGAATAATGAAGAAAACACAGACCTGATCTGACCTGAGATCAGCTGAGAGAGTCGCGACTGCTGCTCCTTCACTGGAACTGACAGACGATCAGACACTCGTGAACCACTGCATGAACACAAGCTCTAGTGTCTTAAACTGCCCTATCATGCTGTTTTACACCAGTCATATCAGGATATTTCAAACATCATTATTTTGTGTATTTGGTGTAATAGAATATGTTACCATGCTTTAATGTTATACACACATTATTTATTCACATACTGTACATTATTGTTGCTCCTGTTGTTCCTATTGTAGTCGATTTCTACAAAGCCCCTCCTTCTGGAAAGCTTAGTGTACTCTGATTGGCCAGCTGACCCAGAGCGTTGTGATTGGCCGAACACCTCAAGCGTATGTCGGAAATGTAACCCTTACCATAATCACAAGCTTCAGCTTCCAAAGACAGTTAATAATGTCGTCAGTTTTACCATATCAGTTCGAGCCGAGTCGATTCTGAAAATGCAGATGATCAAGCCGATCGATCGGACACTTACGGTGGAGCATTACTGACACATACATATTATGTTTTCCACTCAATTATGTCGTAATAACGATAAAACGTTGTTTTAACGACATCTTTTCTTGGTATCCTTTAAATCCTTTAAATGGTATTCAATGCAAAAATGAAAAATGAAAGCTTTAGTGTAAGTTCTGGCGTGGGCGTTTCAAAAGAAAAGTGGGTGGGTCCTCCCCCAGAAAAATGTTACTGGAGTAAATGCCATTTCATGTATTCTGGTGCCTTTTAATTAAACAAGTAAACTAAATTCGGCTTCACGTCGGCCTGTTCTTTTCTCACGTTGTGCATTACATGCACAGCTATCCATGGATTAACCTGCTGATACCATGGTAATTTGCCAGCATTGACAACTTAAAGCTGTTATTGATGTTTGCAACGCAATATTTGACTGGAAGGGTACAATGGGCGGTTATTTTCGTGAGTTGCGGCTCGTTGAGAAATATAATGTAGCGATTTCAGCGGAAATGGAGTTTAATTCATTAGGGCATTCCTCAAGTGCAGACCTGGGCATATTACGGCCCGCGGGCCACATCCGGCCCTTTGTGTGTCCATGTCCGGCCCCGGCCCAACATAGATTATAAAAATATCTATCGTATTTTCCGCACTATAAGGCGCACCGGATTATAAGGCGCATAGAATAGCAGATACTGCAGTCAAACTCGACGCGTCCGCATGAGCGCGAAGGTAATAAAAAAACTAATATCCGTCTGCTCGGGCAGATTCGTCTTAACAGCGCGCGCGCGCCTCCGCATCCGAAGATCTGTTTGGGGAGTTGCGCGGAATGCGCGCCCACTCAGCGGAGGCTCGCGCTCTGTTGCCAGGCGACAGTGAAGTTGAATAGCAACAAGTGGTGTTACCCTCAAAATGTCAGCACACGCTAAGAAAAGAAAAGTTGATAATGAATGTCGTGTTTTTAACAAGACATGGACTGCCAAGTACTTCTTCACAGAAATTAAAGGTAACGCTGTGTGCTTGGTTTGCGGTACACAGGTCGCTGTGTTAAAAGATTACAATTTGAATCGGCACTACACAACTAAACACGAGGATAAATACAGAAATCTGTCTGAAAAAGAGCGCGCAAGTGTGTCTGATGCGTTGCTAGCAAAACTGCACACTCAACAAGGACTTTTTACAAAACTTTACACCACCAGAGAAGCAGCCGTTAGGACAAGTTATGTCATTTCTCACAAAATCGCCAGAAAAAGTAAGGCATTTTCGGACGGAGAGTTTATTAAGGAGTGCTTATTGGACTCGGTTGCACTGATGTGCCCGGAGAAAAAGGACGCGTTTGAGAACATCTCACTCTCCCGACGCACTGTGACGAGGCGGGTTGAGGACATCGGTGGAAACTTGGAGCTTCAGCTGAAGAACAGAGCTGCAGACTTTGACTGTTTTTCTCTGGCTTTGGACGAGAGCTGCGATGTGCGTGATACCGCTCAGCTTCTCATCTTCTTACGTGGAATGACTGCAGACTTTCAAGTCACGGAGGAGCTGGCATCCATGCAGTCAATGAAAGCCCCTTGTCAAAATGAATTGCCCACCCCTGACTTAGATGTTTACTTTTGTGTTCATGGTTAAGTTATATGTGAATGTTTGAATTTTTCTGAGCAGAAGTATTTTATTTTTCTAAATTTGTAATTGCTCATGTTTCATTGAACATTTTCTGAGCAGACGTGAATTTAAGTTTCTCAATTGGATTTCAATTCATTTAATTGGCATTCTCATGTAACCATATGAACAAAAGGAAATGCTGGTTTATACTTGATTGCATGTTGCATTGGCATTTTTGCACTGTGAGCAGAGCACTGTGATTTTTTTCTTCTTGATCACTCATGTAACTGGCAGTCTTGTGTTTAGAGTTAGGAACAAAAGGAAATGCTGGATTACATTCTTTAGCATTGTGTTCTTGTTGCATTGGCATTTTTTGCACTGTGAGCAGAGGTGTTCAAGTCTCTATCACTCATTTAATTGCTTGCTATCTCATGTTTACAGTAATAAACAAAAGAAAATGCTGGATTATATTCTTTAGCATACTCATGTTCTTGTTGCTTTGGCATTTTTGCACTGAGCAGAAGTGATCAAGTCTCTATCACTCATTTAATTGCTATCTCATGTTTACAGTAATAAACAAAAGGAAATTCTCTGTTATATTCTCTTGGTGCCATGTTTTATTAACATTGTCATTTTTTAACTTAGTGAATGTTTCTATTGCCTTGTTTTCAGAACGTATTGAACATATTGACTTTCTTCATAGTAGACTAACCTCACGTAGACAAGTAATATTTATTGTTACTATGTAAAAAGTGGTTTTAATTTAATTGAACACAAGTATTTTACTTTCATTGGAAGTAACTAGAGTCAAGTTAGCTCAAATTATAATGTTGGCAATTTTATCTAGTAGGCAGGACAAAAATGTATGTTGTTGACATGGCTTTGTTAGATATATTAGACATGACACAATTAAATGTAGTTAACAGGGCATTATTTTTTAGAGTAGGCATGGCAAAATTAGACATAGTTAACCTGAAAAGATTTTCTCTATTAGGGATGGCAAAACTTTATCTAGTAGGAATGACACATTTTTTTTAGAAGTCTTGGCTAAATTAATTCAAGTTCATACAACAAGATTACAACAAATCATATCAAACAAATTAGATCTTGTTGGAACAATGTAATTAAATTTCGTGGAAAACCTTTCCTTAATTTAATTAAGTTCGTTCAACAAATTTTTTTTTTGAGTGCAGGATAGCATCAAATCCCAGCTCAGGTGATCATGCTGTCGACTACAACTCAATGTAGAACCAATGTCAGCATTATCAGGAGGCTGCGTCTCATTTTACCTGTCCATCCTCGTCTGCCTTCACTAAAGGAAAGAAGACGAGCAGCTCTGCAAGCGTTGAGGAACACATGCAATACGTCTGTGTGTGTCACGATGTAGAACAAAGAGGGAGACCATCAGGAGTACAAATCAGACAAAGTTTATTTAAACGACTCAAATATAATCCAAGTAGCGTAACAGTGTGTAAAACACAAGCACCAGACAACTGAAGAGGTTGATGAGGGCCAAACCATAAACACCTGTGACAATTAATCAATAACCATGACAACTGATTAGTGGCGGGAAAACTGAACAAAGGAACACATGTGACTGAACATGACAAACTAAAAGTCCATGAAAATAAATAAGATTGAGTGTGTGTGATAATATTGTTGGAACTTTAATCTGGAAATTCCTAATAAATATTACTAAAGCGAGATGCACTTATTAAGAATGTAGAAAAAGGGAAAACTTTAATCACTTTTTTAATAAATGTGTCTCATTGCCGTCAGTAACAATACAAATCAAACGCAGAGAACAAGCGTGCAAAACACAGAGGAGCAGCAGCTGAATGAGCTGATGCACGTGTGTTTCTCTCTAATGAGGAAGAATCAATTAAATCCAACCTTTACCAATCTTTAGTTTCCAATCAGTGGATTTCAGTAAACGTCCCAGATAACAACATTTCTCTAGTCCACATCCTTGCTTCAGTTCTGCTGGTTCCCCGGCCCAAAGCTGAAAACAGACACACACAGTTTCCTCCGGCCCAGATGTGGCCCACAGCCGGTAAAATGCCTCTTCTTTATTGATATGGCCCAGATCTGTCCCAAACACTGAGAAGTGCCTTCATTGTTTCCTCCGGCCCAGATCTGGCCCACACACTGAGAAGTGCCTTCATTGTTTCCTCCGGCCCAGATCTGGCCCACACACTGAGAAGTGCTTCATGTTTCCTCCGGCCCAGATCTGGCTCACACACTGTAAGATCCGGCTGAGAGTCGCTTGCTCCTCGAGACAGATGTGACCCACAAACTGCCAGTCAAACACTAATTCAACCATTTAAGGGCTTTTATTATAACATTAACAAATACACTTTAACATAATCACGCATTAACAATGAACAAAAACACTATAATATTAGCATTTATTAACAACACTTTTAAACCACAAAACAAACAATAGAAAAACACACAAACTCTCTTTAACACTAAATAATTTCCTTGTGCAAAAGTCCAGTCATATTTAATGATATAGTGCTTTATACAGTACAGATTGATTAAAAGCAGCTTTACAGGGATAAACAGGGAAATAATGATCAGTGATGCAGAGTTCAGTTCTGCTGTAAAGCGGCTCTAGAAAGACAATAGTGTCATTGATCAGCTGAAGCCAGTTCAGTGTTGATTCAGTTCAATAACTGTTTAAAGTTCATCAAATATGAAATGAGTTCAGTTCAGCTATCAAGCAGTGATGTCATCGTCCAGCTCAGTTCAGTTCTCCTCCAATAGTGTCAGTGCCGTCAGATCAATAATAGTGCTGAATATGAAGTGTCATAAACTAAGTGAGCCGGAGGCGACAGTAGCAAGAACCCAAACTCCATCAGGAGACAGAATGGAGGAAAAACCTGACCAGTTCTCCTCTGGACAAACGAAGGAACATGGTGTGATTATGAGTCCAGGCTGCATCACAAGTCAGATTGTGGATTGATATGATTCAGAGTATTTGATTGAGCTCCTTCTGCTTAAAGATTGGGATTGATCACGCCAGCATTAGGTGTGAGGATCTGAAGCTGGTCATCGGGTCTGTGTGGAGGACTTGTCTGGTTCTCCTGGTCTTTGCTGAGGATCTGTGCCGATGACTGTCGAGTCCACGAGGTCTTCACAGGCGCTTTGTCTCTAGGGCTCGTCTAGTTGTCCTGGTCTCTGCTGACCATGCTTTTATTACGTCTAGACTAGACTACTGTAACCTTTATAGTGTGATTGGATCAGTCAGCTCTTCATCTCTTACAGTTAGTCCAGAATGCAGCAGCTCGGCTCCTAACTGGGACTAAAAGCGTGAGCACATTACCCCAGTTTTAACCTCGCTCCACTGGCTTCTGTCTGTTTCAGGATTGATTTGAAGATTTTATTGTTTGTTTTAAGGTTTTGAATGGGTTGGCGCCTTCTTATTTCTCAGAGCTTTTACAATTGCGCTCTCCTGTCAAAGCACTGAGGTCGTCCAATCAGAAGTTCCTCCATGTTCTGAGATCCAGGTGAACACATAAAGGTGAGCGAGCCTTCTCAGTGCTGGTCCTGATCTCTGGAAGAGTCTACTGGTTCATATAAGAACAGCTTGGACTGATGACATGTTTAAGTCGTAAGTTTTGCTGCTGTGACATTCTGTACTGTGTTTATTTGTGTGTATCCTGACATTGTTAAGCACTTTGGTCAACTGTGGTTGTTTTTAAATGTGCTATACAAATACATTTGAACTTTGACCTGTTGAACTTTGACATTCAGGGCTGCGTTGTGCTGGTTTTAGGGTGCAGGTCCACCATCTGATCTGGATACGGACCGGAGAACATAATCCAGATCTCGCCATATTAAAACCAGACCATATTTCTCCTGGAGGTGAAAAGCTGTCAGACATCAGACGGAGTCGAGTTTGAGCTTTTACAGCGCTTGCATTATATTATTCTGTCTTTTACTGCATATGATAATTCATACTCAGAAAGTAGAACTGAAGTGACATTCATTTCAAGATGATTAGTAGTTAAAACATTACATAATGTACCTGCATTGTTTTGCATTCTGTGACTTTCAGTCGAATAAAAGACACTCATATATTTCGTCATTGAAGATTTCTTAAAAATAGTGTTAAAATATGGTCTCGTCTAGTTCTCGTGAACCCAATATCGTGTCTCGTCTCGTTAGATCAGTGTATCGACACACTCCTAGAAGACACTAAATCTCATCTCAGCATTTCATCATTTACTCTCAACATCAACAGTGTGAGATTATACCATTGGAACAGTTTTGATAAAGTTGGTGGTAAGATGTTCCTTCATTAATTAAAAATAATTCAGAATAATAATAATTATATGAATTAATTAATTGTTATTTAATCATTAACTTGTTTTAAGTAATATTAGTTTAAAAAATATGCCTTTTTTGTTAATTAATGAAGCAAAAATTTATTTATTAGACATTATTGTCCCTTTATATTATACCGTACACTCTATAAACTTCAGATGACAGTCGGGACAAGATTCCCCTGAGAGAGTCTGAATTTAAATGTTTTTGTTAGTGACTTTATCATAACAATATTAAGGCACATTATTTAGGATCTATGACCTAATGTCTGAAAATAAAAACATTGTCTTGTAACATATTGCAATGATAACTATCAGAGAATAAGTTCAAACCTAAAAGTTATGACAAGGTAAACAAGAATAAATATGCAAAATGTAAAAACATAACAAAACTATTGTAAACATCATTTGTAACGCCATGTCTTTAAGAAGTAGAGTAAATGTGAAAAATCGAAACAAAACTATACAACTTCAAGCAAATGCACATAATTCGTAACACTATTACAGAATGTGTTGCCAGAAACACTAGTCTGTCTTTAAGAGGTATAGAATAAATGTCCACATAACAGAACTATGCTACAACTTCTGTGCACATAATGTGTAACACTATCACAGGTGTGTGTGGTCCGTCAACAGTGTGTGTGTTTAAAGCTGGCCTGTTGCAGGACACAATATTGGCAGCTGTACTAAAAGCCGCTCTGAGGGTGAGCTGGTGGCAGGAATACACAAGTAATGTTTTCCAGGAGGCTGAACTCTGGGGTGTGTTGTTGAGTTGATCTTCCACCATGCCAGGGGGTTGTTCTTGCTGTCGGCATCAGGAGCTTGCAGGAGCTGTGCAGTTCAGCCTCAATAACTGCTGTTCTGGAAGATCAGGTGTAGACACACACTGAGTGTAGGACTTGATGAAAAAGCTGCCAGTGTCTTCTTCTGCAGTTTGGCTGGTGTAGCAGCATCATCTCCTTCGCCTCCTCCAGTACAGTGGATGATGGGAATGCAGAAGGAGCTTGTGATGTGCTCTGACATTCATCCAGCATCTGAGCCACGGCTCTGGGTTTCACAGCCTCAACCTCGTCATCTTTGATGGAGCACGTCTTGAAACGAGGATCAACAAGGGATGCTACTGTATGTTCAGAAGGTCATCAGTGGCAGCATGGTCATATTCCTCATTCAGAGAGCTGATGACAGTAGTCTTGATGGTCTTGGTGAGCTCTGAGTCTTCAGCTTCTGGTTTCAAGACCTCCTCATTGAAGAGCTGCAGTTCAGGTTTCAGGAACAAAACACTCACGTGTTCTTCAGAGAAAGGAAACAGTGAAGTCAGCAAGTGGAGTTAGAGTTAGAGATTTGCAAACAGACTCCAGGACATCAATGTCCCGCCATGAGGAGCAAGTGCCTTGTTTATTATCAGCAGATGAACTTTAGCAATGGCCTTCTCCTGCTCTAGCACTCGTGCTTTCATTGCATGGCGAGACCCTGAACTGGTGGAGATTCTGTGATCAACCTGTGCTTTGGCAGCTTGAGCTCCTCTTGAGCGGCTGCTCGTTCTCCTTTCTTTTCCATGAGAAGGAAAAAGCACTGAGCACTTTTCTGCACACACTCATGGCTCTCTGGATCCTCTGGTCTCTCACACTTTCCTCTGATGATGAAGAAAACAGAATAGAGTAGTGATGGGACGGTTGATGCCGCGGCTCCGATGCTCCGACGCAGTTTTCAAAGCACTATTGTATCACACACTGTACCGATGCTTGTGTCGAAATGACAATACCACGTGATTGATGACGTCTGAAGCTTCGAGCGTCATGCAGTATCGGAAGGTCGGGACAGCTGGTCCTCATCTGATGCAGAAAAGGGAAAAGATTACCGAAGAGGCATTATTTAAATGATTTAAACGAATACACTTCCCTATAACATCATTTATATATTTTAAAACCGAACACAAAATATTTTTTCAATTACTATAATTATGATCACATTCTTGTATATGTTATATTATTGCTCCATAT
Source organism: Leuciscus waleckii (assembly GCA_900092035.1). Classification (NCBI taxonomy): domain Eukaryota; kingdom Metazoa; phylum Chordata; class Actinopteri; order Cypriniformes; family Leuciscidae; genus Leuciscus; species Leuciscus waleckii. The sequence continues at coordinate 108,494 of FLSR01000230.1, read as the reverse complement.
GTGAATGCGTTGGCCAGGCTACACATGACACGAGTTGTGTCTCATTGGCAGAAATTAATTTAGATGAGATTAGACAGAACTGTATTGATCCACACTTGTATGTCACCGACTTCCGAAGCTTTGTTTGGTCACGTGCTTTTCTGCTCTGTGGTAGTTTGTTAGATATAGTGGAGAAAACAAGTGTGACCACCAGATGTCACTAATGCGCAATGTGTTAAAAGCTTCAAGTAATGAACCTTTTTTCAGCACAATTTGATGAAAGCCTCAAATGCTTCAGAAAGCCTTGGTTTCCCATCACTAGAATATAGGCACATGTGGCAAATTTTAGTGATTATAAAATAACTTCAAGTATTTTGTGTTGATAAATTACAATGTTATGACATATTCAACATAATGAGAAACTACATTTAGACCACACTAGGGCTGTCTCTTTTTATCCCACAATTCTGAGTTCAATAAAGGCTAATTCACACAGCCCAAACAAACTGACATAATCTGACTTGATCACACCATGACAACTTCAACGCCAACAGATGATGTTTTATTAACAAAGTTCTGGAGGAGTACGTTCAGATAATTAACCTAATTAACACAGGAGGAGCACATTCAGTTAATCAACTCAATTAACCACAGCAGCCATATCACCCTGTAGCCCAAGACTGGTTGCCCACTGAAGCTAAGCAGGGTTGAGCCTGGTTAGTACCTGGATGGGAGACCTCCTGGGAAAAAACAGGTTGCTGCTGGAAGAGGTGTTAGTGTGGCCAGTAGGGGGTGCTCACCCTGTGGTCTGTGTGGGTCCTAACGCCCCAGTGTAGTGATGGGGACACTATACTGTCAAAGAGCACTGTCCTTCGGATGAGACGTAAAGCCGAGGTCCTGACTCTCTGTGGTCATTAGAAATCCCATGGCACTTCTCGTAAAGAGTAGGGGTGTAACCCCGGTGTCCTGGCCACATTCCACCCATTGGCCCTTACCAATCATGGCCTCCTAATAATCCCCTTCCATTGAATTGGCTCTATCACTCTATCACTCTATCACTCTCTCTCCTCTCTCCACCTATAGCTGGTGTGTGGAGAGCGCACTGGTGCCGTTGTACTGTGGCTGCCGTTGCATCATCCAAGTGGATGCTGCAAACTGGTGGTAGTTGAGGAGAGATCCCCTGATATGATTGTAAAGCGCTTTGGGTGTAAATTAGTATATATGAAAGCGTTATATAAATGCCTCATTCTATTCTATTCTATTCTATAGATCTTATGTAGCCCCGACCCTTTTCAGCGCTGTGCTCGTTGTCTTTGACTTCCGGGCGTATTTTCACAGCGATTTTGCGTGTTTATGAATGAATGGCTCATTTTAAAATCTTCCCGGTCGACTGACATTTGTTTAGTCATATGCTTTAAACATTACAGTCCTCATGATAACTTTCGTTAACTTTACATTAAGTAAATCCACTTCAAAAGCTAATTACTCCTGGACAGCAATGCCATAGAAATTTACAGAGCGACCGCAAAAACGGAAGTTAAAAGACAATATTCTAAAGATGGCGGCGCCTGCGTTTCTCTGGCGCATAAGGTCTATAAGAGGTACCTCTGATCTATGACAGTTTTACAGCATCTCTCCTCACTTATAAGTAATGCCATTCATACAATGTCTTATTCAGCTACTTTTTCCAGGAACGAAAATCATTATGCGTTCACTAAAGCGTTAACCAGGTTATGCTGCCACTTATAATTGAATAAATTATGAGAACTTATCACAAGTTATTGTTGAATTGAATAGATGCATGTTTTAAAACATTAACAGCATTTAACATGTTTAATATATATGCTCTTTATTTATCAAATGGCATCAAGCAGGGCTAGATGATAAATATTTTAGTCATTGCCTTTAAAGCGCACAACCTTACGCAAGTTGGTGTTTGTTGGGGCAGTGTGAATACGACAGCATTTTAAATACACATTTAAATACACAGTCAAACTGAATAATGAAGATCTATATTTTATCTGTAACAAAACTCCAACCTTTTTGAGTTTATACTGTGGGTTTATAGAAAATAAAATGGTTAATCTATGAATGAGAAACAGTAATATGCTGTGAAATAAAAGTTGTTTCACTGGCGCCTCATCAGGTCTGTCAGAGGATCGTTGAAATCTAAATGAAGTCTTAATTTATAACAGTGAAGTCACTGTATCTTCAGTCTCTGTTGATTCTGTTGACTGTGAGTGTCACGGTTCATGGGTTCACTGACTCGCCCTCGCTATGTTGTGTGTATGTTTGTGTGTGGTGGGTGTGGCTAATTGGGCACTCTCAGTTGTTGAGTTGAGAGGTGACTCGGACACCTGCGTTACCAGAGCTTGTATCGCCCAACCAGTGGCGACTAACTGTTCATCCTGCCGGTCCATAAGAACATTGTTGTTAGCGAGGAATTCCTGTAATCCGGGTGCACTATAAAAATCATTATTTCTATGGAAAGTCCCCATAAAACATGGAAATCTAACGTGTGTGTGTGTGTGTGCTTGATTTATTTGTAAACATTTTAAGGAATGTGTGTGTGTTTGGGCTGGGAGAAAAAAATTAATTCATCAAACTATTGCGTTTTTTTGTTAACGGGTTTAAAATGGATTTTTTTTTATTCCAGAATCATTATTGATTCAAATGAAATTGCTTTATTTTGTCCTTACTTACAGACGAGGTTGCCAGAAGTTACCCACTTTTGTTCCAACAGAGGATAAAATGTGTCGTTATCTATGAGTGTCGTAATATCCATTTCAAGTGGACGTGTGGAAGTGATGTGAGACTGAATGCACTGAAAAGCCCTCGCGCTGCTCATATGCTGAGAGAGAGATAAGACAGTAGAGCTGCACAATTAATCTTTAAAATACTGTGATCTCCATTCAAACACACACACGATCTTCTTCCAATTCCTCTGTCTATTAAAACTTTGACAAAATCATATTGCAACATTCAAATCTGTGTTGGCGCTGCCGCTGACCCAGAGAGAGTAGTCATGAAACAGCTTCACAAAAGGTCTTTTAACCCTTTGGGGACCAAGCTGTTTTTGGGGCCCTTGAGATGTTCTGACATGCTCTGACATTTGTGCTTTTTTCAGTTATTTATAAACATGTTAATGGCAAAGGTGTAAATTCACTCTATATAGCACAAACAAACAAATAGCTAAGAAGAGGGAAAAGGAGAAGGAACGCACAAAGTCCCGAATTCATGACTGTTTCAGGAAACACAGAAGGGAGGGGGAGGGGACGGGATGAGGAGTCTTCGAACGTCAACAAGAAGTGACATCACCCAACATCGCTTAGAGAGCACCTTTAACAGCAAAAAATTGTTTTATTTGATTTGCCCCTCGTGTAATCAGAAATCCTCCCCCGGCATGAGTTAATGGAGTTTTAGATTAGTACTGGCTATTCAGTAACCCCTCGTGTGGCTCAGTTCGAGATCCACCAAAGCAATTAATGAGAGAGTAAATTAAACCATTTCACACTTGTGAAGGGCATACTACACAAGTCTCAGCGAAAAGAAAGGGTAAAAGTATCCTCATAATAACCCATAAGCAATCTCAAGCAGGGACTCATTCAATTCAATTCAGATGACCAGACGATTAAACCCGCTGGCAATGTAGTTTTCAAAAACTACAACCTTGCTTTCAATGAGTTTTTGCCATTTATATCTCTTTTTCTCACTCTCTATTCAACTCAGGCACACATTTACACCAACGCTTTTCCAAAGAAACCCACTTTTTAAAAACCACAACCACATCTCAGAGTATTTTTCCTCACTTGGCTATTTGAACAGACACAGATAAAAAGCCGGAGTTGTATCTATCTAGCTGTGTTATACATACAAAGACATGTACTACAAGCTCTAGAGAGGCAAGCAGTGTGTGTGCTGCAGATGTATGGACAAAGAGGTCAGACATGCATGCAGTCTGTTATTCCCATTTATAAAGGAACCAGATCATCTTATCACATTTTTTTCATTTTCCCTAGGAAGAAAACTGTTTATGGTCGTTCCACTTTTGGTTTTGCTGCTCCAAATGAATGGAATGTGCTACAAAAGTCATTGAAATTAGATATATTTCAATCTCTGCATTTAAAAAACTACTAGGGTGTTTTTATTACAGCCTGTAAATGTTTTAAATGAATGTGTATATGTACGACTTTCAGGATATTTTAACTCTGCGTGAGAGAGAGAGAGAGAGAGAGAGAAAGAGAGAGAAAGAGAGTGTGTGTGTGTCAGTGTGAGCTTAATGTATTTGTAAACGTTTTGAGGAACACTTAATATTAATGTAATTAATTTCCAATAAAGGCTGTATTAAAGCACTTAACGCCATTTTCTATTTTCCGTGACCTAACTAAAGTGAGAACTATTTATGGCTAATATGTTGTTAACAAAGCATTATCTAACTCTTTACATAAGAGCTAATTAAACAATAACACTTTGTTAATTACAGTGAAAGTGAATGAAGAACTCACTATTTGTATGTAGTTTCTTAATATATTAACTACAGCTTATATACTATTATATACTATTTATTAACTATAAACTACTAGTTTGAAAATGATTTATAAGCGCTGTGTTACTGTATACTTGTGATAAAGTGTTTATTTCAAACTAGTCGAAGTAAGTGTAATTTTGATTATCATGATTATCATTTTGACCATGATAATCATGTAGTTATAAATCTGATATGGTGACAGTCCTGGTTCAGGTGAAACACACACCACTTCCCTCTTTTCAGCTGCACACACACATTTTGAGGAAATGCTCACGCTTTTACAAGGGTCTGTTTGCACAAGCATTACACCAAACATTTGTGATTTAAAATAAAACAACTGTAATCTGCATCTGTTGTCTGGTTTGTGGTTCATCCAGTTTATTTAAATGTTAGTTTTACTTTCTTTTGAGAGATAATAATATATTAAGACACATATTAAGTACATTTTCCTCTTCAGGGAGACTCCTCACCGCTGCCTTCTACCGCCGGCAGGATCTGACGATTCAAGCAAGAATCTGTCGCTGAACCACCGGATGGGGCTTACGCCAAAGATATATTGTATACACTATCTACATATTAATCCTTATTCACTCTGAGTATTTATGGTAGAGATGATCTTACCTCAGTATCTCCAGTTTACAGAGAGGATTCTCCAATAAAGCTGAGAGCAGCTTCACTCCTGAGTCTCCTAGTTTATTCTCAGACAGAATCAGTTGTCTCAGGTGTGAGGGGTTTGATCTCAGAGCTGAAGCCAGAGCAGCACAACCTTCATCTGTGACACCACAATCATACAACCTGTAGAGTAGAATGACACACTCTTCACTCTCTCAGATCAGACTCACAGATCTGATAGGATATATTAAAAACTTTCTGAAAATCAGTATGAGAATTAACTGCATAGTTACTAGAAATGTTTACCTTGGATATTATACAACTTTAATATTTAGTTTTTTCAATAACCATGCATTAACATTATTCTCTCAAAAATACAAACATGTACATACATGTTGCTCACATATTATGGTAGCCCTGTTTGTGCTAAATAGAGTGTAATTACACCTTTGCCATTAATATGTTTATAAGCAACTGAAAAAAGCACAAATGTCAGGGCATGTCAGAACATCTCAAGGACCCCAAAAACCCCTCAGACCTCAGAGGGTTAACAGATTAATGCATGTGTTTTTTCGAGTATTTGTTTTATTCTTAAAGCCTGGTCAGAGACCTCAGAGCTTTACCGCTTAATTTCAGTAAATGATGGATGATCTGCTTTCGGGTGAATTGCTTAAAGTTATTGAAACTTTAGAGTGATTAAGAAGCACGGATAAATGAACAATAAGGAATTGGACGTGCTTGATGATTTAAAAGTCATTAATGATCACCAAATGATTCAACTTCTCTCTGGCACGTATTGACAGCAAGTGGCCGAGCTCATAAACGTGTGAGAATCACATTTTTAAGTAGGCTATATTTTTTTGTAGAGCTCAAATAGAAATAAAATATGAATGATTCAGTTATTAATGGTTTTTACATGCTTGTCAAGGGCATTTGAACATTACTATAGCATAAAAGAGTGTTACAATAACTTTTAGTGAACTTTGACAGATTTTAGATTGCTGATCGATTGCTCCTGTCTGATCGATTGCTCCTGTCTGCATTGCTGCTGCTGAGTTGGCTTGCATCTGTTAGCTTCGTATATCTTTCTGTTTTGAATCATTATTTACTATCATTCCTTCTTGTTTATACTGCTAAATATAGCTTACTCAACATCACACATTAACCTGACATCGCTAGCTTCAATCTAAATCATTATTGCTAGCACAACACGCTAGTAATTCGCTAGCCTGTTAGCGTGCCATCCGTGCACTCTTTATTTATTTTTCTCCACGCCTTTTACAAGTTCTCAAAGCTTTGGTGAGTAGGATCAGTCAACAAACACGGTGAGTCATGTCATCTCCTCTTATTGTCACTTGCACTTCATGTAACATTTATAGCATAGCCTTCTCTGTCAGCACAGGATTTACATGTGATGAATGCAGGGAGATAGTCAGGCTGGCAGAGAAGGTTTCAGAACTAGAGACACGCATCCAAACTTTAATCGAGGATAATTGTAAGAGTGCAAGGGCTTTAGATACTGCTTTGGATGCGACTAGCTTAGTGAACTTCACGCCTGCGCACATATATTCAAAAACGCATACCTATAGACTGAACTTGTAATACGCATGTACATGACATCAGCGTTCTCACAGGTTCACGTTTTTAACTGTACATTGTTCGGTTCCGCCTGCTCTTCTCTCTAGTAATATGGCACATAGTCTTAGAGGTCAAACATGAATAGGGGCTCAGGTCAGGAAGCAGACAGACTGGCTAAACCGACCATCTGCTAGTTGTCTCATGTCACCAAGGTCAGATAAATCCCATCACATAGAACCTCTTTCACCTAGATATCATCAAATAGAGACTGTGTCTGTTCCCCGAATTAGGAAATACAAAAAACTTCCAAACCCATCTAGGGGTAAAAATGTTATTGATGTTCAACAAATAAAAAACAGATATAATACAAATGAGCAAATGATAAAGTTCGGGTTGCTGAATATTCGATCTCTTACTCCAAAAGCACTTATTGTTAATGATATGGTTACAGACTATAACCTAGATGTGCTGTGTTTGACAGAAACCTGGCTAAAACCAGACAATTATATTACTTTAAATGAGTCCACCCCACAAGATTACGGTTATAAACATGAACCTCGTCTGAAAGGCAAAGGGGGGAGTGTTGCTGTAATTTATAGTCATATTTTCAGAATTACTAAGAAGTCTAGTTTCAAATATAATTCTTTTGAAGTGTTGGTGCTTAATGTAACAATATATAGAGTAAATGATAAATAACGTTTGAGATTTGTGCTGCTACTGTATACAGGCCACAGGGCACCATACAGACTTTATCAAAGAATTTGCTGATTTTCTATCTAGAATAGGACGCAACCCCCCATCCTTTTTCGGAACAATGAAGTATCGGCTGTAAAATCCTGACTCCCTGCTGGGAGGAGGAACCCTTTCAATAGCCTTTCATAGAAGACCGTAGGTCCACCACCGTGGAGAGGACCTCTAGAAATCTGGGCGGACGAGAACAGAACTGAATTATGTAACCCTTTTCTATTGTATGCAGGACCCAATGAGAAATATTTGGCAGTAGTTTCCACGCTGCCAGAAATTCTACTAAGGGAACCAGTCTCTCGAGACTGGCCTCTGGATTTGGTTGAACAGTAACTTCGGTGCCCTGAAACGGCGAACCGGCAGGGAACAACCGAACTGGCAGCGCTGCGACCCTCCTCAGAGAGTCGCCCCCCCCAGAGGGCGCAGAGGAGAAACGGTTTCTCGAAACCATCCCTCCCTGGAGGGGACCACCCTCAGAAGACTGATAGCCTTGGCTTCAGTACTTCTTCTTAGTTGAAACTATCTTAGAGATAATGACAGTCCTCAGATCTTGCCTACCTCTAACTGGCTTAAGACTGTGACCGCCACCCAGGTCCCCCCGATTGTGGAGGAGCTCCTCTGACTTCCTCACAATCATCCATGTCCCTTAGGAGGTCAGCCTGGTATGCTTGCAAAATAGACATGGTATGCAAGCATGCCGCAGCCTGAACTGCAGCCTAATAAGCTTTACCCACCAGCGCTGTTGTGGCTTTTAATGGCTTGGTGGGTAACGTCAGGGCTTTTAATGATGACACCGACTCGGGAGAGAGATAGCTTGCAAGCGTCTCTTCAGCCCGAGGCATTGTCATATAACCATGATTCTTTATCACCCATAACATTACTGTAATTAGAAGTTTGGGGATTGAACACACGAAAGTAAACGATCTCGACACCTCAGTGTCTCTGTAAACTCTAGTAAACTCTTTTTATTCTCACTTTCATGATCCTCGGTGGCCAGTCAATATTTCATTAGCAACAGCGTGAGTTAAAACCTCCATAAGCTCCTCATCAACAGAGGTATGAGCTGGCAAAGACTCATAATCCCCTGCATCAGCACTAACGACATCCAATTCCTCATAACTGGATAATCGCAGCATTGGTGCCTCATCCCGGGGAGGAGAAACCACAGAGTGTGCTTCTCCCTGAGATAAGGCACTGGATCTGGCAGGTGAAGGCTGACATAGAGCTGGGCCCGTCTCAAACCCCGCTGTCAGATCCATTCGCGAACCCCAAGATGTGAGTCGCCACCGTGCCTCATCAGCAGCGGGACTCGCACCTCGGGGAGCGCGAACCGAACCGTCCTCCTCAAAGAACGCCCAGCGAGAGCGGAGCGTCCTCACAGACAGCTTCTCGCAATGCTCACAGTCAGCTCCCTCGAAAACTGACTGGGCATGCTCCACTCCCAAACAAGCAACACAAAGCTGATGTGTGTCCCCACCCGTGACATAATGAGGGCAGGGATATATATATATATATATATATATATATATATGCTTGCTTGCTCGCTATATATGTATATATGTCTTTCTGAGATATTGTGCTTGCAATGACAGACAACAATAAATAGACAGGGACAGTATACAGAGAGCGCTTGCTGAAGGCACAGAAGCTAACGCGGTCTGTTTTCAGGGGTGCTTTATAGTTTCCTGGTCGATGATGTCACCCGCCTATGACGTCTCGTCTTTCCATTGGACTGAATATACACGTGCTTCACGATGCAATCACGCAGGGCTTTCCCACCGCGTCTCGACACAGCTCAAGTTCCCTTGAAAGGGAATCACATAGCTCTCCTCAGAAACACTTGTTACACACACACAGTTTGATTGTGTCGGTAGTTTACGGCCAACAAAACAAACTCTTTCACCATGGACACAAACACTTGTGACCCATGAACGCCTCTCTGAACTACTGTGTGATTTTACAGTTTGAAGCGTCTGTCATAAGAAAATACCATGTGCTGTCATGAATAAGTACAGAAATGTCTACTCATAGGTAAGAACACGCAGTCTCATTAATAATACAGACACTGACGTGTCATCGATGTTTTATAGTGTTTCTCCATGTCAAAATCTGTGACACTGACATGATGTAGATTTTAAACCTGGAAAAAAAAATCTCTACAGTATCCATTTTTCTCCTAAAATTAAAATGAATGGACTGTGTTAATCCTGACTGTGCTGAGATTGTGTTTAAAGTAAAGGGTGTTAAATGTATATTATGATGTCAAAGTGTGTTTTTCAGTGTGACTATCAGTACTGCAGTATCACCTTAATGAGGAGCAGCTCATGTGTTCAGTCATTTACAGATCAAACACATGAACTCACAGCAGCAGGAGAAACAGACCAAACGATTCAAACTGAAAAATATTAATTATCTTACATCATATGAACAGACGTGAAATTAATTTGATGAATTTGATCATGTTGTTTTAAATAGCTTTGCATGTAATAAATGTAATAATAGTTATTTTGCCTGCATTTTGTTCCATTTTGATTATACTTTATGAATTCACAGTAACAGTTTCATGTGAGAGTCACGTGTGATCTTACCACAGTATCTCCAGTTTACAGTGAGGATTCTCCAGTCCAGCAGAGAGCAGCTTCACCCCTGAGTCTCCTAGTTTATTCTCAGACAGATGCAGTTCTCTCAGGTGTGAGGGGTTTGATCTCAGAGCTGAAGCCAGAGCAGCACAACCTTCATCTGTGACACCACAATCACACAACCTGTAGAGAACAATGACACACTCTTCACTCTCTCAGATCAAAATCTTTGTTTTTCTTAATTGTGTTTATAATTTGTGCAATATTTCTTTAAACAATTCATTCAATATATCAGTAAGTTTAACCTATTCTGAGAGATTATGTCTCTATGTGGGGGAGAAAAATTATATAAAACTGATAAAATGGAATACATTGAATACATCTGTTTTTCCCTAAATATAAATGTATTAACATTTAAATTAAATTAAAAATGTATATAAAAAAGTCTAAATAAAATGTTTATATACATACATTAGTAAATAATAAAATATAAAGTCGGCAACACCTAAGCTCCAAAATTATCAAAAATATTTATTTTCAAGACAGCTATCGCATAGCGTATGTTACGTTTCGAGCACGCAGGCTCTTCATCAGAAGCATCACAATTTTGGTGATTTTTGTTTTAAAGGATATGTTTCACCATGGACTTGATGAGCATATTTACTACCTCATGCCTGCCAATACCCCTCACTGCACTGTGGTGCAGTATATGGACTTTGGCTCATCATTTACTGTGGGCTTTGCAGATGAGGAGCCCCGCAAACCCACAGTATCCTCTCAGCAGGAGCTTCATGTCAGTCCTGCTGAGCCTGAGCTTCACGTCAGTCCTGCCGAGCCTGAGCTTCACGTCAGTCCTGCCGAGCCTGAGCTTCACGTCAGTCCTGCCGAGCCTGAGCTTCACGTCAGTCCTGCCGAGCCTTAGCTTCACATCAAGCCTGCCAAGCCAGAGACTGTTCACATCATGCCTGCCGAGCGTCATGCCAGAGTCTCGTCCTGAGATGGCCGCTGCCACGCCAGAGTCTCGCCCCAAGAAAATTTTGGGGAGGGGCAGTAGGTACCTGATTAAGGCCTCAGAAGCCGTGCCGCCCTGGCCCCCTGAACTGTCGGCGCCGCCCTGGCCCATTGCTATGCCGGCACCTCCCTGGCTTCCTACGTTGCTGGCTCTGCCCTGGTCCCCTGCACTGCCGGCTCTGTACAGGCTTCCTGCACTGCCAGGTCCGCCCATGCTCCACGGCCCAGGCCCGCCAGTGCCATGTCCTGGTCCTGTTCCCCTGCATGGGCCTGGCCCTCCATCCCTCCCCCAAGATCGCCTCCACTCCACCACCCTCCTGAACTATTGTTTTTTTTTTTTTTTTGGGTTTGGGCGCCCCTTAGGGGGGGGGGGGGTTTTGCCGTTGAGCCGCCCATAGATTTTTTTTTTTTTTTTTTTGGCCTTGGGCCGCCCATAGAGGGGGGGGGGGCTATGTCACGTTTTGGGTTTTGTTTCTTGTTTCTGTGTCTTGTCATGTGATTCCCTGTTTGTCATGTGATCCTGCCACGTGTCTTGTCTTGGTTAATCATCTGATCATTGTCACAGGTATTCCTTGTGCAAGAAGAAAAGTGTTTTTATAATTTACTTTGTTTTATTGTCACGGGAAATGACGCGCACGAAATGTGAATCATTGTCCATCATTTTGCGAGCAACTGGTGATAAAGAAAACTGATGATGAGACATTAATCTAATTTATTTTCTTAATACTTCTTTTGTGGCCCATAGTGAAAAAAATGCGTATTTTCATGAATCACTAAGTATTTTGTGTTAAACAAGTCTTGGAAATGAGAAGCAAGCTAATCCAATCTTTTATCCTCACAGCACGTCAGTTATGCGGTGATGCACTATGAAATTATTGCGGGGCAAATGAACTGTAATATTTACTTAATGATAAAAGTAGCCTAATAATAACAACAATAATTTAATATGTTAATAAATAATTTAATAATTTAATATTTAACTCTGATCTCTGAGTTTCTCTTTGTTCATAATGTTACTTACTGATCATTTCTGTCTCCAATTAATCTGTTCAGGTTAAATTCCTGCAGTGTCTCCTCTGAGGACAACAACACAAATACTAAAGCTGACCACTGAGACGAGGAGAGTTTCACAGCACGTAACCCTCCATACGAATGAGGTTCAGCTTCGTTCACTAGAGAAAGATCACCCAGTTCATTCAGACAGTGAAACAGATTGATGTATTTATCTGGAGAGGGATTCTCACTGATCTTTTCTTTAATATAGTCAACTGTTTCCTCATTGTTGTGAGAGCTGTTTGCTGTCTGTGTCTTTAGTTCTTGTAAGAGACTCTGATTAGAATTCACTGACAGACCCAGAAGGAAACGAAGGAAAAGGTCCAGATGCCCATTTTTACTGTCTAAAGCCTCATCCACAGCTCTCTGATGGAGATCAGATAGGGAAACTTTGTCTCCATTAGTTGGTTTGGTAATCTGGTCAAACACATTGATGTTATTGTTGATAAAGGAGAGATGCACATATAGAGCTGCTAGATGTTCCTGAATGCTCAGATGAACAAAGCTGAAGACTTTCCCCTGATACAAGCCCAACTCCTCTCTGAAGATCTGAGTGCACAATCCTGAGTAAACTGATGCTTCTGTCTCATCAATGCCACACTCTCTCAGGTCTTCCTCATAGAAGATCAGGTTGCCTTTCACAAGCTGCCGATAAGCCAGTTTCCCCAGTTTGACAATCATGTCTTCATCTTTCACTTTCTTCTCATAGTCCTTCTCATGTTTGATGTTGGTCTGAATGAGCAGGAAGTGTGTGTACATTTGAGTGAGAGTCTTGGGAATCTCTCCTCTCTCTGCTTCACTCAACATCTTCTCTAGAACAGTGGCTGAGATCCAGCAGAACACTGGGATGTGGCACATAATAAAGAGGCTCCTTGAGGACTTCAGGTGTGAGATGATCCTCACTCTCTGTGATGTAGAGCTCTTGTAGATCTCATTCAGGAGTGTTGGTTTCCCTGCTTTGATATTCCCTCATACAAACACTCAAACTTCTTTCTCAGATTTGATCTCAATGTGTTGAGGACTTCAGCAGGTTTAGAGTCATGGCTGTAAAATTAAAATACCACGTTATTACACAAGTCAGAGAAGTAAATAGCCATAAATTAAAACATGTGCTGTATTATGGGACACAGAACATCATTAGGTTTCTGAAATGTTTTAATCATTAATCGTGTGTTTGAGTGATGTGTGATGTGAATTGCAGCATCTACAATGAAACATCAACAACAAAAGTCCTGCATTTTACCTGAAACCAGGACACATGCTTTCATTAAAGTCTTGTGGTTGAATCACAGGCTTGTACACAGTTTTGTTTTTAACTGGTCTGGATAGAAGATTTGACCTTAAATCAGAATGAAGAGGGTAAAGAATCAGACACACTGATATTGATGTAATTGTGTCATTAACTGAGTAACAGACCAACAGCTTTTACAGTGTGTGAATGTATTAAAGGTGGGGTATGTGATTCTCTTTTTTGTCCATTTTTTCAAAATCACTTGAAATCCTATTCCTAACCCACTTACAGCCACTGAGTTAGAAACACTGAAATGAAAATTAACCAATTTAATCATCTGTGGAACGGGCAGGACTCGAAAAACTCCAGCCAATCATTTCCAAGACCACTTAGAATCATTGGACAGTAAGTTTGTCAATCAAACGGTCGTACCATACCCCCCTCCCCCATACCCCTCCCTCCATATGAATGGGTGGAGTCAGGGCCAGTGTTGGAGGAAAGAAGGTAGGACCATTTGAGTTGTGTATTTTCAAAATCTGCCGGCCGTTTTGCAAATCCCATACCCTACCTTTAACAATACAATACATAGAGCTTTACACACGAGCACAATGATCATCATCAATAGACTGAAACTTGCAGGATTGAAACTCATTACACTGCTGTATATTGACAATTTCATAAAAATCAAATACTATAAGCATAACTTTTATACAATTATATACCTGAGATCAGACTGTTTTCTCCACTCTTAAACTCTTCTGGCGGATACATAGAGCAGTTACTCTTCATAGACACACAGCTGGACTCTGGTTTTGATCTCTTCTGCTGGACTGAACTGGTTTTTAAACTAAGTAAAATAAAAAGTATACAGACTTATATGTTGTGCACTTTCACTGGAATCTTCTGTCTTAGGAAAGACCAGGGAGTGTTTTTACACATTTGCTTTAACGTCTATAACTCAGCGTGTTTTGCAAATGTTTTGTCTTTGTGTGAAACAGCACTGTGTAGCTTTGTCACGGATTGCTCTGAGACTTAAGTATGATCCAAGCACAGCTTTATTAGAAAATCCAGAATCGTAGTCATGCCAGGCAAAGGGTCAAAACACTTGCAAACAATCCACAAAGAATAACAGTGACAACAGAGAGTGCTCAAACATGCAATGTGACAACTACAACACCTCAATGAGAAACGGCAGAGAGAACATGGTATAAATAGGGTGAGACAAACAATGTAACGACACACAGGTGAATGCAATGATTAATGATGAGTCCAGGCAAAGAATTATGGGAACTGCAGTTCATGGCTGAGTGGCAAAGGTCAGCTAAAAAGAGTGCACTCTGGTGGTCAACATGGGCACACCAGCTGGTAACTGTGACAAGCTTTCAACAAACCAAACAAACTTCAACAAACTTTCTGAACCAGCAGTTAGAATAATCTGATTAATTTTAAACCTATTACATTGTATAAAGGTGGAATAAAATCTCAATTTACATTTACTTGATGTCATTGCTAGTAACAGACTGACTGACTGATAAATGTTGCTTTTAACTATAACTTTTATAGAAATGATAGGGGAGAGTGGGGCACAACCTAACACTTTTTTTCAGTTTGTGTAAATCCACTGGGGTTTAGAGTATTTATTTTCCCCCATTAATTTCACACAAGTCTAGTACAAGTATGTGGTTTCGCTTCATTAATTCAGTGTATACTTTTTTCTTTATTTCCCCTGAAAGATGGAAGTGAAATGTGACAACATGCCCCTAGGTGGGGCACATTGTAACATGACCATATAATATGACAGATAAAAAATGTTATATGATCTAATAAAAAAAGTATACAAGACAAACTAAAATATTTGGTCAATAAAATACAATTATTAACTTTTTCATATAAAATAATGGTTGCTGTATATTAATAATAATTTCATAAAATATCAAATACTATAAGCATAACATAGAAATGATATACCTGAGATCAGACTGTGTGTCTCCACTCTTCAATTCTATTGGCGAATCCATAGACCAGTTACTCTTCATAGACACACAGCTGGACTCTGGGTTTGAGCTCTTCTGCTGGACTGAACTGGAACAGAGAACAGGTTCAGTTTAATCCTTTAGATTACTGTGTTCATTCTTTATGAGAGGAACCATATTAATATAAACATTCATCTTTCATCAAAAAGCACTTTGAAGAAACTTTAT
>FLSR01000230.1:45618-92932 GCA_900092035.1 Leuciscus waleckii | reverse complement strand
TGTTGAAAGTACCTGCATCCTGGAGGAAAATCTCCATCTCTGGATCCTTGTGAATCAGCCATGATGAAGATACAGGAGAATCTGATGAGTTTGATCTCCTCCACTGACTCTGAATGAAGAAACATTCACACACTAAATTAAATGATTAAATTGAACAACATCCATAATTTAGCTGAACATATCTGGAGTGTGGGAGAAAAGGATCATGTGACTGCGTTAACTCAAGCTCATGTTTACACATATGCTGTTAAACTCCAAGAATCAGACATCATGACACACAAAAGAAACACTGAAGTGAAAGAAACCCTTTATTAAAAGATTTCATATAAACAATCACGTAAAATATCCTTCAGAGATTCATATTAATATGAGGATGTCACACACATGAATACTCACCTTATCAAACTTTTACAAGATACAGGATCTCAATCCTCCAGCTTTAACATCATAAAGATAAAAGGAAATTCCAGCGTAAACGTTTTGATTAAACACTTTGATTCTCTGTTTTTCCGTATCGTATTGGAATTTTACCTGCTTAAAATGTAGAGGTACACTTACCATGTAACTTTTTTTGTTCAAAATTCATAAAATTTATACAATGAGCGAGTACATCATGAATCCATCTTCCAACCTGTGTTTTTGTATTATCCTGAATCACTACGGTACGCCTATAATACGTGTTTATATTCAGACTTTTTTAAACCGCTGCGGAGTAGCACAGTACCTGCGTGACTCGCCATAGACATGAACAGAGTGAAGTAGATCCGGCTACAATGTTCTTCCGCAAGACGCAACTGCTAGAGCGCCAAAAGTAGTTTAATACCTTTAAAATGATCTTAAAGGGCATATTGCAGGTGAGTACACAGTGAGCCAATGTATAGAAAAATAATGTAAGAACTTTAATTTTAAATATAAACATATGCTTATAAAACGCTCTTTAGGCTTCTGGAATCGTTTTTGTGAGAAAAATGTTACTTCCGCATTTGAAAACCACCAAACAGGAAGTGACGTAATGGGAGGGAGTGCAGTCAAAGTAAACAATAGGAAAGCAATGGATCGCAATGACAGTTCGGACGCTGAGGAAATTGTAGCCTAAATGTTTACTCGTATGATGGACCTCAGCCATATAATTATGAGCCTGCTATGCGGCCAAGAGCAGGACAGGCCAGGACTAGACAGAACAACGGTTAGAGGAGACACATTGAGTTGTGGTGTGAGGAGAACAGGGCAGCCCAGATAGCAATTACGTTTGGGCCACATGTAGGTATTATCTGGCACATGTGGCCTAGATGTGGCATGGCTGAACAGATATGGGCCAAATTGTAGCCATATTTGTTTTGCCATAACTTTAAAATCTGCGGGAAAGGCTCTCTTGGTTCACAACTGATTTTGAGGTATATGGCCCAGATAACAACGGACAATGAGAACCATATATGGTTGAGCTATGGCCACAGTGAGAAACACCGACTTGTGGTAAACATTTGGCTTATACGTGGAAAAACACAGGAATCCTGAAATCAAGTGCGGCAAACATCCGCCATTCCACACCTCAGGTCGCTATACATCTTCCCTCCTATTGGTGGAGAGACTACGGCGCTAATTTGACTGCGACGCTGGCCAGCTGACGCCATTTAACGTTACTCTGCTTTCCTCACGACTGTGTATATTCAGGTAAGTGATGTACCGCCAAATAAACAGAAGAAGAAGAAGAAGGTAAGTGATGTTTTGGCATTTTAAAGTCATATAATTGAAATATGCAGCATTATGTGTCAATATTGCATGTTATTATTCGTTTAGTTATTCGTTCATCGAGGAAGGGGTTGAACTAGCTAATATTTTCCTCAGTTTACTGCTATAACTTACAATAAAGTTTAATGTAGGCTATAGCAGTTCGCTGGTTTGCCGTTTTAAATTAAGATGTTTTTGTTTATCAACAGCACATTGTCATACACATATAAAATAGTATAGTTTTGTCATGTGTAGTAGCTGCTAGCCTATTTGTGAATTAAGGCGACGCGCTCCAATGTCGGTGTTACTGTTCGTCAAAAAACCTAAATCCTAATTTGTGTTCACAATCATTCAACTAATCATAATAATATAAAAATACCAAGAATAAACACATTAATACGTGTGCATTATTGTATGTAATACACTGATACATGATACATTGTATCTTTTTATTTAACTCTGAAATGATATTCAACCAAGACTTTTTCTCATGACTTTTCCCTCTTTAAAATTAAAGTTGTAACATTATGCTATTAGTGTCAAGTCACAATACCAAAATGATGACTTTCGATACAATACCTGATTAAAATACCTTGTTAACATGAACTAATAATGAACTGCACTTCTACAGCATATATTAATGTGTTAATGTTAATTTCAACATTTACTAACACATTCAAATCAAAAATTGTACTTGTTAACTTTAGTATGCATGTGAACTAACATGAACAAACAATGAATTGTGTATTTCTGTTAACTTTAGTATGCACTGTGAACTAACATGAACAAACAATGAATTGCTGTATTTCTGTTAACTATCAATTAATCGAACGCCCATTCACTGCCATTATAAAGCTTGAAAGAGGCAGGACATTTTTATAATTACTCTGATTTCTAACGATAGAGATTATATAATATACTATGCTATGGTATACTGTCATAACGCCCAGCCCTAATGTGCGGGGTATGGGTGGGGCAATGACAATCATTTCCATATTAAAAACCTAGAAAATATGGTTTCAGATGGAGTAAGTAATAGTTTATAGTTCATTTTTGAATATAAAAGCACTTTCATTTTAGGGTGGTCTATTTAAATGCATATTTCAACCAC
This sequence comes from Leuciscus waleckii, assembly GCA_900092035.1. NCBI lineage: Eukaryota > Metazoa > Chordata > Actinopteri > Cypriniformes > Leuciscidae > Leuciscus > Leuciscus waleckii. The sequence goes on along the minus strand of FLSR01000230.1, from coordinate 90,093 downwards.
TTACACAATGTTGTTTTTTTCCCTATCAGATTACCTATCTGGGTCTGGTTGGTGGCTCTGACCTGGATAACACCGTGTGGAGAGTGCTGAAAGGCACTTTTACAACTGCTGTGGCACGTTATGAATTGGAGAGAAGTCAATGGGAAGATTGGTGTCCAACAGATAATACTACTGTAATTATTATTCAACTCTTGCTGTAATTATATTTATTTTTTATTAAATGTTTTCAACTGAATACTACTGTAATTATTATTCAACTCTTGCTGTAATTATATTTATTTTTTATTAAATGTTTTCAACTGAATACTACTGTAATTATTATTCAACTCTTGCTGTAATTATATTTATTTTTTATTAAATGTTTTCAACTGAATACTACTGTAATTATTATTCAACTCTTGCTGTAATTATATTTATTTTTTATGAAATGTTTTCAACTGAATACTACTGTAATTATTATTCAACTCTTGCTGTAATTATATTTATTTTTTATGAAATGTTTTCAACTGAATACTACTGTAATTAAGTACAACACTTTAGCTGTAATTATTTAAATGCTTGTCAAAATAAATAGTTTTGAGTACATTTGTTGTTGAGTGTTTAATTTACCTGTGAGTTAATAAGACTTTAAATACTGTCAGCTGCATGTGGGCCACATAAGGGCCATTAGATTTTAACAGAACTCAACCATACTAAAGTTGCATACCAGGCTCACATATGGGCCACATGAAATTGTAGTATTTGGCTCATGCTTGGTGGAGTTATGGCAGTCCTTTGGTTCAGTTCTGGCAAAGGAGATGTGGGCCATATCTGGGCCGGCAAACACAAACTAATCTGGGCCACAGCTCAGCTGTTTATCTGGCCCACATCTTTGCCAAAGGAAATTTGCTGACTGGGAGGTGTCTTGGTGAGAGAACAGTGTTTATAGATATTTTCACGTTAGCCGACGATATGTATAACACTACGCTCAGATATTCACAATATTGTACAGATTATTATCATGTATAAGGCAATAGCAAAGCTAGTATTGGATGCTTACCTGCATGTGTTGTGTGTGTCAGCTATAAGAGACAGTTTCCAGAGGAAGAGGGACTTTATAAAGGATATGAATGGCCCCATTTGGTGACAATGAATACAAAAATAATCACAATCACAACTGTCAACTGTACAACACAACTGTAGAAACAGCCAACACAAACATTAAAGTGGTTTTGTACAGATTGAAATTGAATTATAGAACATTATATATTATATTTAAATAATAATAATAATATGTTTCTGCTGCAGACTTATAACAAACACATAAATGCATTACATTACAAGTTTATGTAGGATATGTTAATGAATTAAATTAAGACAAGGCACATTTTGTAAAACAGATGTACATTAAGTGATCTCTGACGGACCGTGACCGTCATGTTTCCAGCCGGCGGCCGAACACATGCTGACGACGGACCGGGCGACCCGATGAAGGAGCTGTGAGTGTGTCATATAACTCCATCATATCGCCGGGATTTTAATCATCCGGTCTATAGTGAACACTTTACACTACCACTAACGCACCCAGGCACGAAGGGAGGATAGCACCATCCTTTTTCTTGTTCGGAAACCTGTGGACCTCGATGTCCTGACAGTGACAGGCCATAATTCACAATGATTTACCACGACGATGATTAATTGAAATACAATAACCACCGAAAAACACTGAATCATGACCGCTTCTACTGAATACCACCCTACTCTGCCAGCAGCAGCTCTTCTTTGTTTTAGTAGCAGGGAATTCATGTGGAACCGTCGCGTCTGCACTGAGTGAAGTACGCAGAGCCTAGCAAACGACTCCCTCTCATGACGTAATATGACGCAATGTTGAAAAAAAACCTAAACGTTTTTTCAACATGGTCAAGGAAACTGTCATGTTTTCTAATAAATTTGTGCCCTTATGTCTTGCAATACATTTTTTATCCTGCATTACCTTTTCATATGGTATTTCCTATGGACAAGTGTTGTAAATTAGCAGTTTTGCTATAACACTAAAAACAATGTATCTGGTTTGTCCAATGCTGTTGTTATGTCCATATCAAATAAATAAATAAATAAATAAATAAATACAAGGTTATATATTAATTTTGAAGAAAAAAAACCCTGCAATATGCCCTTTAATATGTGTTCCGAAGATAAACGAATCCTGTTTCTCACTTTCTCCACAGATTCAAAGGTCAGAAGCTGTTTGTGTGCTAATGCTTTGAGAACATTATTAAAGACCTAATAACTTATGAACTTTCTATTGATGTCACTGAAAGAACGTTGGATCAGGACTTTGAGAGAACCTCACAAGCTAAAGTTTTTTTTTTTTGTTATAAAGGTTTTTTTTTTTTTTTTGATAATTTTTTTGTTATTAGAGCCATGACTAGACACAATTGTTAAGGCTTATGGCGACTCCTGCTGATCGATTAGAGCCATGACTAGACACAATTGTTAAGGCTTATGGCGACTCCTGCTGATCGATTAGAGCCATGACTAGACACAATTGTTAAGGCTTATGGCGACTCCTGCTGATCGATTAGAGCCATGACTAGACACAATTGTTAAGGCTTATGGCGACTCCTGCTGATCGATTAGAGCCATGACTAGACACAATTGTTAAGGCTTATGGCGACTCCTGCTGATCGATTAGAGCCATGACTAGACACAATTGTTAAGGCTTATGGCGACTCCTGCTGATCGATTAGAGCCATGACTAGACACAATTGTTAAGGCTTATGGCGACTCCTGCTGATCGATTAGAGCCATGACTAGACACAATTGTTAAGGCTTATGGCGACTCCTGCTGATCGATTAGAGCCATGACTAGACACAATTGTTAAGGCTTATGGCGACTCCTGCTGATCGATTAGAGCCATGACTAGACACAATTGTTAAGGCTTATGGCGACTCCTGCTGATCGATTAGAGCCATGACTAGACACAATTGTTAAGGCTTATGGCGACTCCTGCTGATCGATTAGAGCCATGACTAGACACAATTGTTAAGGCTTATGGCGACTCCTGCTGATCGATTAGAGCCATGACTAGACACAATTGTTAAGGCTTATGGCGACTCCTGCTGATCGATTAGAGCCATGACTAAACACAATTGTTAAGGCTTATGGCGACTCCTGCTGATCGATTAGAGCCATGACTAAACACAATTGTTAAGGCTTATGGCGACTCCTGCTGATCGATTAGAGCCATGACTAAACACAATCGTCTCTCCCGAATGCATCTTCCAGAAAGCAGCATCTTCTTCAGTAGAGCGAGTCTCCTGTAGAAAAACTAAATGTGAATTCTGCCCCTTGCAAAACAAAGTGTTTTACTTTGTCCTTTAGTCCCCTTGCATTTAACAAACAAAAAGATAAACAAGATTTCAATGAGAACATACGCCACTGGAACTCACAGTGAACGGGCCGAGAGTGTCACTAAGCAGTCGACAATGAGATCAGAAGAAGAAAAGTGCTTCTGCTGAACACAAAAGAAGATATTTTAAAGAAGGTTGGTAATTAAACAGTTGCTGGTCCCCATTGACTTCCATAGTATTTTTTTTTTTCCTATGGAAGTCAATGGGGTCCATCAGTCGTTTGGTTACCGACTTTCTTCAAAATATCTTCTTTTGTGTTCAGCAGAAAAAAGAAAGTCATACAGGTTTGCAACAACTTGAGGGTGAGTAAATGATGACAGAATTTTATTTTTTGGATGAAATATCTCTTTAAGGCACATTACTTAGAATCTAGGACCTAATGTTTGACAATAAAAACATTGTCTTGTAACATATTGCCTAATATGCCATATTGTCTAATGATAACTATCAGAGAATAAGAAGCGAGGAAGAAAGAGAGAATCATGGAGAATCATGGAGAATCCTGAAGAGACGGTGGACAAAGCGAAAGAGAAGCGGAAGGTTGAAAGAAAGACATAAAAACAGGACAAGATCCAAAAGCCTGAAATCAGCTCCACATGAAGCGCTGGTGTCGTGTCTGTCAGGGCTCTCAGTAATCTGGGCAACACCAGGCTTGTGCAAAATTCAGAATTTCAGAATTGGCCTCCATTCAATTCATGAATTGGAATTTGAATTGAATTGACTCCGCCCCACAGGATGTTGAATTGAATTGGAATTGGAATTACAGGAAGTGGAATTAAATTCATGGCAATTCAAAGAAATTCCACACAGTCACACAACAGAAAGAATGTGTTGAGTCTCGCATGCATTCAGTGTTAGGAAGGTTACTTTGGAAATGTTATTTCTTACTGTTATTAGTTACCCATTATAGATGTGGTTTGGATTACTTTATCAATCAACTTTATCAATGCAAAGCAATTTCGTTTTAAGTTGATTAGTAACTAATTGAATTAAACATTTTACCTCAGTAATACAACTAAATACAATTACATTAATTTTGTAATTTAATAACAGAAATTTCATTTCACGTAACTATTTACTCCTCAACCGTACAATTACATTAATTTTGTAATTTAATAACAGAAATTTCATTTCACGTAACTATTTACTCCTCAACCCTGCATACATTTTGTTCTAAAATAGATATTGATCAAATAAATAAATTACCCACTCAATGTTGTTTAATTAGTTTTGTTCCAATGTAATTTTCATTTCAAAGTAATCACACAAACACAAAGTTGTTGTAAATGCAGTTATCATTTATTGAGTCATGTTCCATCATGTTCCACAAAATTACAATTACAATAAATCAAACTTAATTATTTGTTCTGTGACTAGAGCTTTTAACATTCATTGCTGGGGGAAAACATATCCTTTTAATGTAATCTGTACAAGTAGTTCAAACTAATATCATTTATAATGCAATCATATCTGTCATTGTTAAACACTTCACTTAAAATATGTATATGAATTTCTTAGAATTTTTATTGAATTGCAATTCTGCTTCCTTTAATTCAAATCGAATTGTAATTCTAGATCCTGTTTTTGACATCAATTAAATTCAATTCAAATTCAAGAATTGAATTGAATCAAGATTAAGGAGTCATTCTCAATTCAGTTCTGAATTGTGCACAAGCCTGGTGTGTGTATTGTCTAGGATGAAGATTTCTGCTTCGTCGATCCCCCTGCCCACCCGATATGCAAATTGGAGTGGATCCATCATTGGATCTGATATCTTGGTGATATAGTCCTTTATGACTCTCTCCATGGCCTTCATTACCAGTGAGGTTAGTGCCACAGGCCTGAAGTCGTTCAGGACTTTGGTGGTACCCTTCTTGGATATGGGAATCACTGTAGAGTGACTGTAGAGGGAGCTAAGAGGCCTTGCACCTAATGCAGATGTTTTCACCAGCATGGACCTTAGTGACACAGATTCTGCATCTGAATCGGACACTTAAACAAACCTACCAGAGCCACTTACAGCTGTTTATGACAATCAGTTGAGGGGCCTACCACCACATGTTCTAAAGGAGAAGAGTCTTGAGATGTTTCAGAGACTTACTTACTGTACTTCAGATCAGTGTGAAGGTCTCGAGTTTACCACCAGGGAGCAATCAAAATGCAGGGCCTGGCACACACATAGAGAAGGCAGAATAACAAGCACAAACTTGCACCACTTGTGCACAGCTGGAGAGCCTACAGACAATGATATTAAAAACATCATGCATTACAAGACCAAGGATCTACAAGTACCGGCCGTACTCTGGGGGAGACAAATGGAGGAAACAGCAAGAAAATGCTACATAGAAGAAATGAGTAAAGGTCACACTAATTTCGTTGCTAGACTCTCTAGTCTTGTTGTTCGCCCAGACCACTTACATCTTGGTGCATCACCTGAAGGGACTGTAAGTGGCTCATGTTGTGGGAGGGGAACACTGGAGATTAAGTGCCCGTATAAACACAGAGCGGGCCTGACCAGCTGCAGTGAAGACCTCCAGTTCTGCCTTGACACAACTGGGCAGCTGAAGAGGACCTACCCGTCTATTACCAGGTCCAGCAGGAGATGTTTGTGTGTGATGCCACTACAGTGACTTTGTAGTTTGGACCAAACAGGTCATGGTCATCAATCGAATTGTGAGAGATGCAGACTTGCTGCTGAAAGCCATACCCAAGTCTGAACATCTCTTCCTCGACCATCTTCTGCCAGAGCTGTTGACTCCGAGCATGGATCCCAGCATCGTAGATGAACACACTGCAACAGTCCAGACTATGGCAAGATGATTCACTGTGCTAAGTGCAAAAGTCATTTCCATTACACGTGTGTTCAGATCAAAAGAAGGTCTTCTAAGTAGCTTTGCAAACAGTGTAATACCTAAAGGGTAATATAGCTTCACATGGACATAATATAAAAAGTTAAAAGCAAATATATGTACATTGTTCCTTTACAATCTGAAGCTTTAGATTAGTGGCCATCTTATCTGTGTATACAGTGCTATGCATAAGTTTAGACACCCATGCTGCTTTGAGCATCTGATCTGAGATCACACACAGACACACACTCCGCAAAGACTTGTTGGCTTGTTGATCTTCCAGTCAGTTCTAGAGCACGAAGCCCTTCAGTTTCAACGACCAGAATATAGTCTAAGTTCATCTGTGGTTTCAGCACGTTTGAGTGGAAAACATGCCTCCAAAAAAAGAGGCAAAACAGGAAGACGAATATGTGACTATCAGCAATGTAAATGAACTGCTGCAGCAACAAAAGGCAATGTATACCGCATTACTGGAACAACAACACGACAATTTCAAAGGCTTTGTTAAGCTAATAATGGATTCCACTAACTCTAGATTAGAGTCAATAACCAGGGAACTACAAGAAATAAAAACCAGCCTGCAATATACACAAAAAGAAGTGGATGACATTAAAACTGAAGACAACAGATCTGAAGGAACGCAGTACCTCGATGCAAAATGATATTTTTAAAGTCTGTGACAGCTTGCTGGCGGTCGCGGACAAAATGGAGTATCTGGAGAGCCAAACCAGGCGAAATAACCTGGTATTTGACGGGATACAGGAGTCACAAGGAGAGACCTGGTCAGAGACGGAGGAGAAGATAAAAAAAGTTGTGAAGGAAAAATTACAGCTGCAACGCGAGGTGGAGGTAGAGAGGGCTCACCGTACAGGGAAACCCGGAGGAGACCGACCAAGGCCAATTGTGGTAAAACTTCTAAGGCACAAGGATAGAACGGAAATACTACAAAGATCCAAAAATCTAAAAGGTTCCAGAATATACATCAACGAAGATTTCACAGAGGCAGTAAGAAGGAAAAGAAAACAACTCATGCCGGATTTAAGAGCGGCGAGAGAAAAAGGGGACATTGCCTATTTACGGCAGGAAAACTGATTATTCATCCCCGGTCCAGTACACCAAAACAACAAGACCAGCTAATATCAACACATAAACAGGTAGGCCTATGATATGTTGAAATATTAAAGCCCATTATGTCACAAAATAAAATTCACACACATAACGGGGATAGTCACTTAATGCAAAGAGTGGTTGAATATGAGCACCTGGAACTGAACACCTTAGAGTACACGGAACACCATGAACAGGACATGGAGAATGACATTGATCCGGTGAACAATTTTTTTGCTAGCATCAACAATAACTGTCACTATTACACTGATGAACAATTTAATAGTTCAATCAAGACCGAGCAGCAGTTATCTATTATCCACTTTAATAGTAGAAGTCTGTATGCCAATTTTCACAGTATCAAATACTATCTAAAACAATTGAAACAGCACTTTAACATAATTGCAATAACCGAAACGTGGATAAACAGTGAAAAAGGATCAGATTTTGAAATTGAAGGATATGAAATGTCTTCTATTAACAGAGTAAATAAGAGTGGGGGTGGTGTGATACTGTATGTGGACAAGGATTTAAATTATAAGGTGGTGGAAAAAATGTCAATGGTGGTGGATAATTTGCTGGAATGTGTCACAATAGAAATATGTATGGAAAAAAAGAAAAATATTAGTGTAAGTTGTATATATAGGTCACCAGGTTCGAATATTGACACATTTAAGGACTGGATGGAGGAAACATTTATAAAAACTAGGCAAAAAGTCATGTTCATCTGTGGGGACTTCAATATTGATTTGTTAAATCCAAATAATCATAAAATGACAGAAGATTTTATTAACACCGTGTTTAGTTTAGGCCTGTATCCCCAAATTACCAGACCCAGCCGAATTACTTCTCATTCCGCAACACTAATAGACAATATATTTACAAATATCATACAAAATAATACAGTGAGTGGATTACTGATTAATGATATCACTGACCACTTACCAATTTTTACAGTGTATGACAATAATTATAGTTTAAATAGACAGGATAAAAAAAATTTTCCAAAAGGGTCAGAACAGAAGAAACAATGGAGGCATAAAAGTTGATCTGCTAGCACAAGATTGGGAGTTTATGGATAATGAAAAAGATGTAGATAATGCATATGAAGAATTTCTAAGAATATTTAAATTATTATATGATAAAAATTGCCCAATTAAAATATTTAGTAAGAAACAAAAACATAATGATAAACCATGGATTTCCAAGGGATTACAAAATGCCTGTAAAAAGAAAAATACACTTTATAGAGAATTTATAAAACATAGAACTATAGAGACTGAACATAGATATAAGAAATATAAGAATAAGTTAACCAGTATTATGAGAACTTGTAAGAAAGAATACTACGCAAAACTAATAGATAATAATAAAAATAATAGAGACTTTAAGCACATGCTAACATTACATTTTTACTGAAATGTAAAGAGTGAACTCAGTCTAAACCCATCCATCCATTGTCATGTAGCTATCCGACCAAAGACACGGACAAACTGATTACAAGATAAACGCTTACAAAGAGTAACAATCACTTCAGCCTTTATTTCAAATTCATCTCATTTACAAATAGTACAAAGAACATCCGTTCAGTTTAACATTTCATATATCCCGAAAACACAATACAGTGATCATCTGATAATCTGCAAGTGAACTTGTTAACAGCAAGCACTGATCATTTAAATCAGGAAGAGATCTTAATTCCTTTAGATCTTCACACACCTTTCCTACAACGAAAGAAAAGCACGGTCAAACACACACAGCACAACATTAATAGTAAATTAAGAGAAGTGTAGCAGGCTTCTTTGTCAGATTTTTGTAGACCATCTCAACAAAAATCAGTGCCAACCCTGCAGATGCTCTTCCAAGATTAAAGACATCACAGCAGAGGAGTGCTTCTGCCATGATGGTATCAGCTTGGATCATAACACTGAGGAGCAGATTAAAGGTTACCTGCACTAGGATGATCTCCATGGGCCTTTCAACTCCGTGTTCATTCATCCATCTCTTCCTGCAGAGAAGGGGAAGAAAGCTGACATTCACAACCCGTTTTACTTCCCTAACAGACCGCTGTATTTTGTGCATTAAGGAAAGAGGTCACTTTAATTTCATGCTGACTTTAAATTTACAAATCTAAACACTTACCGCTCAACACAACTGGCCATTTGGAAGAATGTATTCTGGGGTCTCCTGTGACCTGTAACAACAGCATTAGTTAGACTCTCAGGATCAAGCCTGTGACTGTGAGAAGCACACACACACACGTGTGTGAGGAGTGTGGGCCCTCAGACTAGGGCTGGGTCACGTGATGAGCTCAGTCCACTCTCAGAGGGCCCGGTCCGCCAGCGCTGACCGCAGGACTCACTAAAACAGCCAGACCTGCACCAGCAACAGACGGCAGAGCCTTTCTCTCCCAGCAGAGTAACACTGGCTCAGGCACGGGCTGGCCTGTCAGCTGACTACCGCTGGGTCCACACACACACACCAGAGTAACACTGGCTCAGGCACGGGTTGGCCTGTCAGCTGACTACCGCTGGGTCACAGCCCGTTTCTGCCATTTCCCCTGGAATCATAGACGTTGGTGGCGCGGGCGCTACGGTCCTAAAGATGGCGGCCACAACAAAATGGTGACGTCATTGATACCCATGTATTGAAATTGGTGAAGTACATTCAGTAGTTCAGGTGTACAAATATATTTTCAGTCTCAAATGCGTGTCTACGCACACAGTGTCCCTGCATCAACACTGAAATTACAGTCGAGACTGTTTGTATTGTTCATGTTCAGACAGTAGATGGCGCTGTACCTTTAGATTTGGGTTGTTACTCCTATATTGAGAAGATGAAGCTGCACAGTAGCAACATATATTCACTCTAGTGTTGTCTAGCTGTATTGTTTGTTAAAGTCCCCCTGTGGTGAAAATCCAGCTTTTAATGTTGTTTATGTGTCTATGTGGTGTTTTTAATATGCTTTAAGACAAACCATGTGTAAATTCATAAGTCGACACCATTGCTGAGTATTTTCTCTTTAAAACTGCAGTAAACCAAAGACAGTCTCAAACACACGCTTTGAAATCGCTGGTGTTTCTAATTTGATCAATTTTAACTATTTCAGAAAAATTATTATACTAAGTTACATGTTTAGGTAGCAAAGTTTTATAAAATGATAAGATCACATTTAAGCCTTTTTAACCGTTGTTTTAAAAAAGTCAATTAATCGGTAACACTTTATTTTACAGTGTCCTTGTTACATATGTTACATTTAATTACCATAGTAATAACAGTACATTATGCATAATTACATGCAACTAACCCTCAATCAAACCCTAATCCTAATCCTACCCTAACTCTATCGTAAGTACATGTAGTTAATTAATATTACTCAGTACTTAGATAGATAGATAGATAGATAGATAGATAGATAGATAGATAGATAGATAGATAGAAAGGTTACACTTTTATTTAAAGGTGTCATTGTTACAGTGTAATTATCTATCTATCTATCTATCTATCTCAAATTTGAGAGTGAGTGAATAACTGAGGTAGAGATGAATGGAGTTTGTGTGTAGTGAATAACTGAGGTAGAGATGAATGGATGTTTGTGTGTAAAAAAAAAAGTCTAAAATCTTGGCGGTTCGATTTAATAATGACTCAAAAAAAAAGAGATGCTAAAAAATTCAGAACACTATTTCTACAGAATGTTCTGTTATAGGCCTATCCTGAGCAAATTATGCTAATTTTATGTTGGACAAAAATATATTTAGATGACCTATTATTAAAATGTGCAGTATACAGCACAGTACACAGGGTGTAATACTGTATCCCACAATGCAGTGCATCTGACTATACCTTCCACATTAGTGAAAACCAGCCTTTTTTTTTTAAGTCAAAACATATTGGACAAAAAAAATAATAATACTGTGTGTGAGTAAGTGTGTACTTGAATTTGCGCCTATTATGAATCAAAACTAAATAGTTATTGAGTTCAGAGAGGTCTAATGCCTCTAGATGTCCTATTGTATTAAGTGTCATTACATTTCGCACAGAATAATGATGTCATTGACGACAGCGACGGCCTGAATGACATACAGCAGCAGTTTATTGCCTTTCCCAAGAGTCCTGGCGTCATTCTGTCCTATATAAGGATCTTTCCCACTGAGACGTCTTCCCCCATCCCGAATCCCACTGTTCGGCTGGGGATTCCTGAGGGGGCCTGAAGCATCACCATAGCAACGGTCACCAGTTGGGAGTGACTGGGAGACTGGGATGAGGGTACAGGGGCTTCGAGAGTGCAACCGAGGGCCACCAAACAATGAGCTGTTGAGGACCGCAAAATAAGAGGAGGTTTCGGGAGCCTGTGCTTCTGTTGCCCATCCTGACCCAAAGATTTGCCACAAGTCATTGATAGAGTGAGAAGAGAGGCAAACATATAGCTGGCATATTATTACCAACACCATTAAACTTCACAAAATCAGCTTTTTATTAAGGGAGGGATAGTACAAAGAGTTGTTAGAGGCAATCTATACTTATACAGTCAAACCAAGATTTATTCAGACACCTTCAACATTTCTCACATTATCAGTTTATTCGCTATAGTTTAGAAAGTGGTGATAAAATATGGCAGAACTCAGAGTTCTCAGATCAGTGGATATTTGACTGGTTTTGTCCGTCCTTCTGTTAGACTGTCTCACACATGAATTATGTTGAATATCTGTCAGCTGTTAAATTTAACTACACAATTAGATAATACCAGTTTAGCTCAGCCAATCACCAAGCAATGCTTCATTGTGTTCAGTCTGTGTGTAAAAAGAGCATTAGTTATTAAAGAAAAACACTTCAGCAAAACATGATCAGCTCAAAGTGTCCCAATCATTTTTGCTCCCAAATATTTATAAATGTTACTGGTGTCACTGTATGAAGAATTTATGGGTATAATATGTCACAGTTTACTTTATTTTGCTCTCCTCAGTTACAGAAATGAACTATAGTGTCCTGCACACACTAGTAAAATAAATATAAAAAATTATATCTGGTGTCTGAATAATTTTTGGTTTGACTGTTTATAGTGCAAATAGTGGAAGATTTGCTCCTCAGTGTATTGTAGTACATTATAAAACAGTACACAATAATAACAAAATATTCAGTATTTATGATTTATATTTATTAAAATCATAAAGGGATGCCGCCTTATCATGACATAACCGGTCCTTAAAGCTCTTCCCTACACCTATAAACACTTTATCCTCATTATTAAATACCTTTTAGGCACTTTATTTCCACTTTTTGAATATTTTCTTCATTTTTATTTTAAATAAACGCCTCTCTGTCTGAGCGGATGTGCAATGGGAAAAGTGAGAAGAATTGGTTCGGAAAAGCGAAAGCGAAGCCTTTTTTCCAGGTTTTGGCCGATCGGCACAATCGCCAGAAGTAGTAGGTCATCTGGGTGCTTTTAGCCGACTGGTTTATGAATACAGGCATATTCATGCCTGCGTCCCAAATGACATATTATAGTGTGCACTGTGAACTGAACCATTCAGGCATTCCCATCTCCGGTTTGGATATAATCGCTGTGTCACGTTAAGAGTGATGCAGAATAAATCTGATTTGAGCAGCCAGAACATCCAGACTGAGATGCAAGTGTAAAATTGTATTTCAATTAGCATTTTCATGTTTTATTTATGTATTTATTGCTGTCCAGACTTTCATAACCCATCTGGATGTAATTTGGATATGCAAAAAAATTAATAAAAAAAATCTGATTTTGGCTGTCATTCTGAACATGTATTCCATACTCCAGCATTGTGCACTTTTTCTTGTTGTAATGTACAGTGTGAACACACTACTTGCACTATATCTTCTACTAAATGGCATGGAATAATGCTTGAGTATGTGAATTGGGATTCACCCATTTTTAATCTAATATATTAGGAAGTTTGCGATTTCAGATTCAACCTCAGACTTGGTGCGAAAGACATTTACTGTTCATTTTACGATATTAATTAAGAGAAAAAATGACTATTTGAATACTGGCCTTCCACAAGCACTACGGGACTTTTTGACCAGGACATGAAGGGTAAAGGTCAAGCTCAACAGCGCTGCATCTCAATGGAAATACTTCAAATCTACCCTTGTTTGTGCTCAAAGTCCCCCTGTGGTGTAAATCCAGCTTTTAATGTTGTTTATGTGTGTATGTGGTGTTTTTAATATGCTTTAAGACAAACCATGTGTAAATTCATAAGTCGACAGCATTGCTGAGTATTTTCTCCTTAAAACTGCAGTGAACCAAAGACAGTCTCAAACACACGCTTTGAAATCGCTGGTGTTTCTGACGTCACAAACTACCTTGTAACCAATCAGATCAACGTGTGATCGTCAACCAGTGGATCTCTGAGCTGAGTGAGTGAGTGGAGGCGGGGCTCATTTGCATATTCATAGAACCACGCATACTAAATGAGGCAAGGGTGTCGAGTTACATTCAAGATATTTTAAGGCAGGAAGATTTTATTTTAAGGAAAAAAACTTTAAAATATGTTATTTTGGTGATCAAATATGCGTTTTAAGGGATACATTATTGACTACAGGGGGACTTTAACCTTTATTATATTAACCAGCATTAAATTACCAATAAATTATAGCTATTTGGAAGAATTTTAAAAGGATAACACAGTAGACTAGAACTAGGAGAAGCATATAATGTCTATGAACAGTAACAATCTATTCATTCTTTATTTCAAAGTCTTATTTACAAATACAAATATTACAAAGGTGTTTTTGTCTCAGTTAATTTAACATTTCACAAAGAGAAAACACACATGTACAGCAGATTACCACAGAGACCTGCCAGCATTAAATCTCTCTCATCTGTAAAGTGCATCAAACGTTGAGGAAGAAGCTCAACATGTACAAATGGAAACTCAACACATTTGCTTTGGGATCATGATTTGTAACTTAGTTTTGCGTCATTATTTTTGTACCTGTAACTGAAGTACAAAAGTCAAATTGACCTGAATCAAAGGGCCAGTTTAAAATCAACCGGTTCATTGACTGAGGTCTGTTTGACCTGGGAAGCTCTGTTCGCTTTGACAGTCTAACGTAGGAAACAAAACCCATATTGAAAGCCGGTTGTGTCAGGAGCCGGTCTGATGTGTGCTGTTCCCGGCTCAGAGCACTCGAGCGTTCAGAGGTACAGCGTTTCCAGCAAAGTCCCGAAACGCGAGGCGAAACTCAAAGTGACCTGAGCTCTGAGAGGATTGGTCACTCAGCTTGGGTTCATTACAGCGGCTGACGGTCCGTTCTGGCCAGACCCGATGAATGGCTCCTTTATTTCCAGAGGAGACAACAGTTGACCGTTCACACACCTTCAGTCCCTCATGCATAGGGTTTGGAATCGACAATTCTGGAATCTAATATTTGTTATAAAATTAAAATTTCGATTCTTCTTAACGATTCCTTTCTGACCATTGGGCAACTCTTAAAGTGACAGCAGCTGTTTAAATGTTTTGCAATAAGACTAAACGTGAATAAAAAAATGCATGTTTGGGTCAAATGTGGACAAACCCGACATTTGGTTTACATTTTTTAATTACATTTTTAAACCCAATGGTTGGGTTTGTCCATATTTGACCCAAACATGGGTTGAAACAACCCAGCATTTTTTAGAGTGCAAGTTTATTTTTTCCTTATTGGTTCGAAATTAGGAATCGATAAGCAGAATCGAAATAGTAATCGTTAAAATTCAAACGATACCCAACGTTATGACATTTCATAAAGGCACAGATAATCAGATGTCATCTCCACATGGGTTGGGCGGCAGCTCTAGGAATTTTAGGGCCTGGTATTCTGGTGTTCGTCTTGGCTTTGGCTGCACTTATGATGGCCGTGCGGATGGTCTTCGCGGTCGTAGCCGCGGTGGGACTGTGTATGGTGCGGTTAGCCGTGGATTCAGAGTTGGGCGCTAGCCGTTTGGACAGCGAAGTGGCGAGCCCCTCACAAACTGCTTGTCTTCGTCCTGCTTCGACTTTTCAACGGCGTTACCTTTTAGTTTCCCCGTGTCAGACGGCGCGTTCACTTTCTCCCTCGCACTGCTATTACGTTTCAGCTCATTTTGGCCTCCGGTGAAGCGTTTCATTAGCGATGTGCGTACGGATGCGGGACGCGATACCTGACTAGCTGATAAACTATCAGCGGGAGTCTTGCTGTGCACTCTTGGGATCCCGCTATAGTTAGAAGGCGCTCCTCTGGGAACCATCAGTCTTTTAGTCGATCCTCGAGTGGGAGTTTTTAGACGGCTATCATCCTTAGCATGGGGTGAGCTAGCGCAATCTCGCTCCTCAGCTTCCCGCTCTTTCCTCCATTTTGAGCAGTGATTATTTGCGGCTGGTCGTGTCACGGTTGGAGAAAGGCTCTCGTATGAGCGAAGGCCCTTCACTAGCGTGTGGCACTCCAGCGTTTCTCCGACACGAGGGTAAACATGCTCTCGTTCTGCGCTACACGCCTCCCGCGCAACAGGACTAGCGTCAGACGCGTTAGTCCACGTCTTTCCCAACCGAGTGTCAGTTTTGGTGTCTGTGTCTAGTGTTGCTCCTCTTTGAGATTGAGACGCTTTGCCATTTACACAATCCTTCTTCTCAGGATCCTTCTCAGCATCAGTCGCAATCTGCGTCAGCCTTTCAGAGGCGTCTTGAACCCGTTTCTCAACTTTCAACACTTGTTAGGGGATATTCCTGCGAGCGGGAGGACATTCACTGCCCCCTGCTGATGTGACGTGATACTTGTTTTTCCCAAAGCAACAAAAGCGTTATCACTGGGGACTGTCCTCGTATTCACTCTAGAATGGCTTCTCACAGTGTCTGCTGAGTCCTGCTGAAGGCCACACGTAGAATCTGTGCTTGAACACTGAGTTTCCTCATTCTGATGCAGTGAGTGTCCGATGAGCTCCGGGTCTCTCAGGGATGAGTTTGTCTGCTGTTGGATGTTTCTCTCGCTGGAGCGAGGAAGTATTGTGAGAGTCTGCGCAGGCTTCGCCGGCTGCCCGTGTAACTCAAGCTCCTCTGCAGAGCGTGATCCAGGTCGTCGGACTCGCGCTCCTCTTCCAGGCCCGTACACAGAGCCAGGGAACGACGCTTTCCCACATTCTCACGCTCGCGGGCCACGCGCCGCTGCTCCTGCAACTCCCTCTCTGTGTTCTCCTGTTAGGACACAAGTCACATGTGTACACTTCAGTTTGAAACCAACATTTCAATGAGCTGATTCACAGATGTGTGTCACTTAAAATGTTCATGGAAGATTTTACATGTATAAAAAAACTTGTATTACATGCAAGTAAATATAGTGTACATAACCACATACTGTTGATGGATATTAATAAAATATATTCAATTTTATCAAGTTAAATGCATGCCTTTATTTGGCCTTTTAATCTTTATTTGTTGCCTATTAACAAGCCTTTTATTGCCATTATCTGTAACTAGCTTTTTAATATGTTTTAAAATACTATACATTAAACATTTGATTAACTGCATGGTTGAAATGATGGTTCTTCTGACTGGAAGAAAAATCTTGCAATTTGATTGGCATTTACAGATCAAATGAAGTTCCTGTTTTCTATGGAAGCTTCTTTCCACCACAGAATAAAAAATAAACATTAATTTTATTATATTATTTATATTGTTATTGCGACTTTTTAACTCACAATTATGACTTTTCTCGCAATTGCGAGTTTACATATTGCATTGACTTTTTTTCTCATAATTGAGAGAGAAAAAGTCTGAATTGTGAGAAAAAAAAGTCAGAATTACATATTTTATTTTTTATTCATTGGCGGAAACAAGCTTCCATAGTTTTCCTGTTGGTTATTAGCGTATATTTATATTATCAATAATATTACCAAACAATCTAACCAATTAAACATCAGTTAAGTGGTTGCTATCAACCACATTTACATGAAAATGTCGAGTTAAACTTTGAGTGTGTTTGTAATAACACTTTTAGATTCAGATTTCTGCAGCTCTAGTTCAGGCAAGTACTTTTAAAGTCCCTCTGAGGTAAAAAATCAATGTTTTAATGTTGTTTATGTGTGTATGTGGTGTTTTTAATATGCTTTAAGACAAACCATGTGTAAATTCATAAGTCGACAGCATTGCTGAGTGTTTCTTCCTTAAAACTGCAGTGAACCAAAGACAGTCTTAAACACACGCTTTGAAATCGCTGGTGTTTCTGACGTCACAAACTACCTTGTAACCAATCAGGGGTGTGTTTCCCGTACAACCACGTAACTCACTGCTTCACAACCAAAGTACGATGAATCGTTGAAGAAATCAATTAGCTAGTCACGACTGTTTCCCGAAATTATACTGTCGCAAATGGGTCGTTCAACCACGTTAGTTAATGATGTCATGCAGGTGGTGGAGTAATACCTTATTTTAATGAATCTGTTTGAGATTGAATTAACGCTAGATGTCTTGCTATAAATTACAGACATGACATCTGAGGAATTTTTCTCATTTTTCTCAGTTATTTTGCTTTATTTCCAGATTCAATCATAGGCTCGTTCTTACACACTAGAGCTCGTTCACACATGCACACTCTTCAGAAACAGTGCTTTAAATCTCGACAAACTAAAAGACGTAACTCACATTTGTTTGTATAATAAATAAAAGACACAGGTTGTACTGAATGTCATCCTCTTATTTTGCTCAGGATAAGGATGTATTAAGTCCACATGCCATGTAAACTAGAAACTCTGCTTCTAACACAGGTCGAGAGCTGTCGCTCACACACACAACTCTGCGATGATGTTTGCGAATGTTCGTTAGAACGATGGTTTCGGGAAACACCGACTCGTTGAACTGCTGATAACGACGAAACTCGCGACCATAGTTGGCTAACGATGCTTTCAGGAAACACACCTGGTGAACGAGTGGATCTCTGAGCTGAGTGAGTGAGTGGAGGTGGGGCTCATTAGCATATTCATAGAACTGCGCATACTAAATGAGGCAAGGGTGTCGAGTTACATTCAAGCTATTTTAAGGCAGAAGAATTGTTTTTCAAGGAAAAAATGTTTAAATATGCCATTTTGGTGATCAAAGATGAGCTAAGGGATAAAATGATTGACTACAGGGGGACTTTAAACTTCATTTTAGTAGTTTCTATTTAAAGAGACAGTCCCGCTCACCTGCACGGCTCTCTGGAAGCGATGGCAGAAGCCATGGAAGATCTGACAGGCCTCCTCCAGTTTGAAGGTCTTGTCATCTTCACAGAAGAACTCCACCAGAGACTTACTGCTCTCCTGTAAGCGTTCCAGCTCATCCTGAGCTTCGGTCAGCCTCACCTCGGCAACCTGAAGGAAGAAGTGAGGGATTTACAGGCTGAACAGGAGCATCAGCATCTGTGAACATGACCTGGACACACACACACACACACACACACACACACACACACAAACACCTCTAGAAAGGCTCTGGTCTGCATCTGGATTTCGGCATCGGCCTGAGCTCTGACTCTGAGCGCTGAGACTCGGCTTTGCAGTCGAGACAGATCCTCCAGCACAGACTCTTCTGACAACCTGAACACAAAAATACATGATCGTTCACTCTCTAATATTATCCACAGAGGAATACGTGCACACAACTTACTTTTGTGTAAAGCTGATGAAAATGATGTCACAATAAACAAAGCCTATTTTAACCCTTCATCCTTCCGTTCGGTCACTTTGACCCGGAATTTTTTTTTTTTTACAAAATTGAGTGTTCATCAGAGGGGTCCAGTAGACCAGGATTTTGTCGCACTTGAACCATGAATACACATAAAAAAATAAAATAATGTAATGGATTCGAGGTTGAAATTGTAAAACGTAACAAATCCTTTCCTATTTGACCCCCTTAGGAATGAATGGAATGCGAGGAATGCTTCAGTACACATAGAAAAACCTAAAAATACTCAAAATTCAAATAAAAAATGCTAAAACTTTACCAAAAAATAATTGTATAATGTGTACATGTGTATCTGAATGCATACTGAAGGGAAACTGACTTTAGGACCCAGAGGAACCGCTCATTGCTCCATATAGAGCTATAAGGCCATCTAGTGGCAAGAGTCATGAATTATCATGATATATCATTATTTTTCCACAAGAGGTCGGCAAAGACTCCCAATGTAAGATATTTTGAGTTGAATTAAAAGGGTTATGCATGAAATTGATTATATTATTGAGTTATTTTGAATTTAAGTTAAAAGAATGTGAGGAATGTGCTTAAACTACTAAATTACTATTTATTGATTATTTAGTGATTAAATCTAGTAATTCAAAGGTAGATAAAATAAAATAAATCTCCCCAAAAAATTGCATAAAAAATAGAAGAAAAAAATATTATCAAAATGAAATAAAATAAGCTTTCTGGACAAAAAAAAAAAAAACGTAAGTATAATTTTAGGGCTTCATTTTGACCCACGAGGGAAGGATTTGTTACAGGACGTGAGGGAAGGATGATAGTTTCTTCATTAAATGTAAAATTCACTTTTTGATATTGGGGTGAAACATGACCCAGACAGGCTTCATGACAGTCGTCCACTGATCTTCTTCTAGACCAGTGTTATTTAAATGCCGGACCACAGGACATAATTGCGCCATTTGACCGTTTCTACAGAGTAAAGTGAGGAGTGTGTCAAAACAACGGAGCGCTTCACAACACAAGCACTCAGGGTTGTTTATGGTAATGATCTTTCAGAGCTAGATCTATAATATTTTTATCAAGAACTAAAAGTGCTTTATTCAAGCCCTTTCCACTCTCTCTCTCTCCTCTCTCTCTCTCTAAAAACGTAAAGCGCCGCATTAAGATCTGCAGATGACGCGTTATTTTAACAACACAAGCAGAAACACAAAAACTAAAACACAATTAATTGTATCTGTCATACAGATGACTCTGACTGTTTAGCTAAACCAGATTTGAGACTAGTTAATGTGTGGCATTTTTAGATGTTTTTTTCATAAATTTATCATTATTAATCAGCGCATATGAAGAGCATTTCATAATAAAAAAAAGTTATAATTTGGAAAATTATTTGGAGATGGCAAGAAAGACAAAAAGCTTTGAAATGACTAGTTAACTTGAGAGTTTTGATTATTAGATTATGTACATTGTTTGTTTTTAAGTAGTTTATTGCTTTAAACAAAATATAAAAATGGGTCATACTTTTCTTAAGAGGTTTACCCTACACCCCCGTAGGTTTCCTCAGTGCCAAGGCCTTCTGTGTGCCGTACACAAAGGTTTTATAAACTTTTTATATTCATATCCAGGGGCCGGTTGCATAAACCTCTAAGACTAGTCTTACAAGTTAGACATCAATTTATTTTCTTTAAGATGGTTCATAGCTTTTTAAAATCAGTTACATAAAAACATAGATAAGCCTACTTTGATAACGAAAACTAAGACTTACTGCCCCTGACTAACTGCTAGTAGGTCATACTAGAACTTAAGACACTGTCTTAACATTATGGCTATGTTTATGCAACCGGCCGCAGGTGGGAGAAATATACTTTTTGGGGTTTTTGTGGCTCTCTGGGCCCAGGATTCTCATCTTTGATGACAATTTTGAGTGTTTAGAATTGAAAAAATAATAATTTTTACAAAGTATTCTTCGGGCTTCCTCGATGGACATGAATAACTGTTTCAAAAAAGTATTGTCGGACCTACGCTGGGAAGGAAACATAGAGACCGGACCTTTTTGAACTTTAATTGAACACCCCTGTTCTGGACTGATCTAAGAGAGTGTAAAAGCTCTCAGAAGGTGTTTGTCTCCTGACCTTGAAGCGGGACCCACTGACTCAAGCGGCTGGGAAACATCAGCAAGTCTTTATCCTTCTTCACTGCCTCCTGTAGTAAAGGAGAAGAAAACAATCACTCATGCTGAACCTCACTTAGACTTTTATCCAGCGGATTTCATTCTATCATAATGACATCATCATGCGGTTTCCTTTCATGTGAAGAGGCATAATGAAAGTCAGGCCCTTGTGACATCATCACGACACTCACCATGGCAACAAAATGGAGGAGGTTCATGCCTGGTTTGTTGGCTTTGGTGTCGGCCAGTTTGAGCAAGAGGAAATCCTGAATCCAGCAGCATTTCCAGCGTAACCACCCTGAAAGCACAAGAGAGCTCAGTCTGGCTTCATACGAGGACATGGCTTATCAAGAACAGCGTGTTGATCAAAGACTCACGGCGTTCATGTAGTTTCCCGCCTTGAGCACCAGTCGCAGGATATAGTGCAGCTCGGGGCAGCTCAGCAGCTCTGCACAAACACATGAGCGTCAGGCACTGATGTACAGACATCATCAATCAATCAAAGACACTCCATTAACCCTCGTCCATCAGAAACTTACACATAGGTCCATAGTGGACAACAATTTCAGTGTCATAAAACTGTAGCTTAGGAGCACAGACTTAAGGCGGCCGCACACCGGACGCGCAGCTCAGCGCCGCGTCGCGCCACGTCTAGGACAACTCTCATCTGAAAATCCGATAACATCAGCAATTTTCTGATTTCTGTAAATAAATATAAAACTAAATGTATATTGCAGCACAGGGTGAAGTCCGTATATACATTAACTACGATTTGAGACACAGACATGTACATTTTATATAAAACTATGTAAATGGCGCTCTGTGGCGCGGCAGGATTTTGAACACGTTCCTGAGCCGCCGCGGACAGACGCCGAAAGGCGCCGCCGGTGTGTGTACTCTCATAGAGAATAATGTGTTCGAATTTAAAAGACGTGGCGCTGCGCGGCGCGCCGCCGAGCTGCGCGTCCGGTGTGCGACCCCCTTTAAGATTGGTCTCATTTAAAGAAGACCGTTGGCAGATTATTGTTGAAGTAAAAAAACAGTAAAAAGTAAAAAAAAATAAAAAAAGTGATATAGGTTTACGTTAATGATTAATGAACATTATTTTATATCAAATGTATATATTATGAAACATGTTGAACTCTAAAGCTGCTAGAAAATTAAAGCCATAGCTCTAAACAAGTCGTGCTCCAAATGAGCTTTCAGTGAGAGTGTGTTCGGGCGCAGTACCAGATTTCCCCATTAGATCCAGCAAAACTCACTGGTACACAGTGGATGATTTGGGATTTGCAGAGTTTTTCTCTCTCAAATATTACAAACACACACAAATTTTTTTATATATATTTTTTTACACACATAACCACACTCTGACATACATACCAACACACACACACACACACACACAATTATAGCTGCATAATTTATCCAATTGGCTCTATGATATGCAGAAGCAGAACACAGGAATAAAGTGAGTATTTGCTTTATAAGCCAAACCTGAGAAAATGACGCCATCTGGTAATTTTTTTTTAATTTTGAAGCCTTGCCAACAGAATGAAAGCCTATTAACAAACATCATTTTACAGTTAAACGGCCCTGGGGTTAAAAATAGCAGTTTTAATGGGTTTCAATGCGGACATTTTTGTCCAAAAGGTGCTGAGAGGAACTGGTGAGTGTTACTAGTGCAAAATAGATTTTTTAAAGGAAATGGGGGTGAAAAAGTCAAATTCCAATAAAAATACACACCTGTGCCAAAATACATGCAGTTGGCATTAACACAGTTAAAATGATAATAAAATAAAAAACACTGAAAAGACAGAAATGCCCATACGGATGCACAAGGGTTAACCATCACAGCGAAACTCAAGCACAGAGTCTCTGATACTGTGTGACTCGAGCTGAAGCTTTCAGAGCTGCAACCGCTCCAAACCAACCCAGTGAGAGGCAGTTGTGTGAGTGTTTACCTCGAGCCGCCTCCCGCAGACATCTGGCCGCCACACAGAGAGAGGTCACCGCGGGGTCAAACCCTGCTGGAGGATCAGGACGTCCAGACGCATGCGGAAGCTAGTGATGATGAGGAGGAGGAGGAGGAGGAGGAGGAGGAGGATTAATCAGCGCTCAGTGAAAGACACATGATGTGTTTATACTAGTGTTGTCAAAAGTACAGAGTCCCAAGTCGGTACTGAAATGTTAAAAATGTGACGATACCAGCATTTCCCTCTGGCATTTTGAGCGCTGTTGAACGGATTCTTAAACGCCTCTGATTGGCCATTGTTTTCACATCTATCAGCGGATCCGTAAATATCCACTGATAGACGGCCAATGGCCAATCAGCGACTTATATGTTGAGCACGTGAACACAACGGCCAATCAGAGACATACATGTTGAGTGCTTGAACACAACGGCCAATCAGAGACATACATGTTGAGTGCTTGAACACAACGGCCAATCAGAGAAATACATGTTGAGTGCTTGAACACAATGGCCAATTAGAGACATACATGTTGAGCGCGAACGCAACGGACAATCAGAGACGTTGAGCGTGTGAAAAACAGCGCTCAAAATGCTAGAGGGAAATGCTGGTATCGTCACATTTTTTAAATGGTATGGTAAATGGTAATGGTAAATAAAGTTGGTACTTTTGACAACACTAGTAAATACTGGATCATTCAGTCCTGAACTCTTACCTGGGTAACTCCACCAGTAAGAGAACGAAGAGATCCGGCTCTGCCAGTAAACTACGGTCACCGCTGAACTTCTTCAACCGGGCCTCCTGGACAAAAGGAAACGTCAGCACTCAGTCCAACAGAAAGAGTTGTGATTGGAGATGATGTGGCGTAACAAGCAGCATCACATGTAATTCTCTCTAACATGTGGACGGACAGACGTGTGGCGTGTCAGAGAGACGATACCTCTTCATCATCAGGCAGAAGTTTGCAGAGCTCAGCCAGTTTCTCCGCTCCGTAACGCTCTCCGGCTCCTCGTCTCAAGTCCTCCACGATCTCCTCCACGGCACTGAGGAGAGAGGAGACAACGGCCACATCACACACTGTCTCTGACAATCTGTAGTATATTGAGTAGCCTTAAGCGCTATCCGGGCGGTAAGTGTTTCTTATGGGTGTTTTCATCATTTTATGGGGTTATTCTGTGATTTTATTACTGTCCGAATCCACATCTCTGAGTTTACAAGAAGATATCAACTTCAAAATTCACTGTTTAACCCCTCTTTGACCCCCGCCGAGCAGCGTACGTATGATAACTGTTGCGCTTCACTGTTATTTGCATGCATTTTAAAGATGTCCACTTTTATTGCTGTAATGCGGAAAGTATTTACAAGAACAACATTCACCATCGCTCCACCGCAGCGAACAGAAAGGAGAAAGAGAAGAAGGCACATAGACATTTGAAATGGGCCGGCAGCAGCAATATATGATTCACTTTAAAATATGTAGGCTATTATACACAACATTAAAAATACAAACTATGCTTTATTATTACCGTATGTAAATAAGAGGCTCTGCATTAACTTGTTTCCGCTGATTTCCATATTTTTTAAATGACATCCTTTTGAGATAAAATGCAAGAATATAAGAACCATTTCAAATACACGTATATTTAAAAAAATGAGATTTAAATAAATAAATAGAACATTATTTTGCTATTATTAAATTCAATACGAATTTTGAATTTATTCATATTATTCCAAGCATATGACATTTTCTTTACAGCAGGCATTCATGCGACTGACCACATGAGCAGCGCGTCATCACTGAGTGATGCACATGTATTTTTACGGACATCCAACAATTACCGTGGGAATAGGGTTTTAGTTGCATCAGGACTAAAGGTCACAGGTTCTGGATTTTATGCAATCTGAAATCAATGCATTGTAAGATTTCGCCAGTGCAACGTCTGGTCCTGTTGACCTAAACGAGGTTATATTTACTCGTCAATCCAGTTTCTCTTGAACATGTGGATGTGTGTCAAACCCACAGCTGGTTCTTTTGCTCTCCTCAAAAAAAGGTTTACAAGACCCGACTAGTTTATGATTTGTATTTTTATGACATGTATTGTTAATGTCAGAGAGTATTGAAGGCTCTCGTGGTTTCTTCGTGGCGTTCAAAATGAAATAATGAAAAGGTATTACAGAACAAAGACCAGCTTTGGCCACAGCGGAGTATAATTCATACTCGTACACTTTAAGAGTGTGCACTTATGTGAGGCTACACACACACACACACACACACAGGGAAATGTGTTTGTCTGCGTGAGCACTTCTCCGTAATTCCCGCACATGTTCTGACAGATATCAGTCCCATGGAAGAGGTTTTCAAACTCAAATGGAACTCCCATGTATTTACTCAGAGAGCAAGTGCTGACATGAAAACGCCAACCTTTTCTCATTAAACACTGGCATTGAAAAGGATGAATAATGATTTATGAACTGCTTTCACTCTGCATCACTACAATGCATCACATTTCTTTGGAAACACCTGAATTGAAACATATATTTAATCTCAGAGCATATTTTGAGAAGTTGCTGCAGAGATCAGGTTTCGTTCCTCATCACGGCTCATCCACGGCTCAACCTTTGACCTCCTTCACTGACCATCAAAACCAGCTGTTCTGATTGGACACTTGTCATCTGCCCCCCTTTTCATTCACACATCTATCCTCCGTCTGAGGGCAATCATTGACTCAGAATAAACAGCGCCTGCAGATCCTGCCCGTCTAGAGTGTTAAGACACTTCCTCCAGGACACCTTCATTTCCTGTTCCTAACAAATGGGACCGTAACAAAAACGCCCAACACAAATATCTAGAGGGCAGGGCGGCCAATTTAATACCAAATGCATATGAACACTAAATAATTTGTAGAAAGGAAGACTTATTTGACTTATTTATCCTTTTAAGGCGAGACACTACAGCAAGAACAGTGTTTTATCATGCATCTGTCAATTTTGAGATTTTAGGCTTTTTGGCTTATCATAGTGTTTTTCAGACTAGTTGAAAGAAAACATCCAAAATACACTTTTAACTGTATCTTTTAGAGCACTTTATCTGTTTGCCTCTGTAGATTTCAATTACAGTAGTGTCATT
This sequence comes from Leuciscus waleckii, assembly GCA_900092035.1. NCBI lineage: Eukaryota > Metazoa > Chordata > Actinopteri > Cypriniformes > Leuciscidae > Leuciscus > Leuciscus waleckii. Next base: position 63,814 of record FLSR01000230.1, on the reverse strand, counting down.
GAGCCAGAAATAACACATTATGATTCAGTAACACTTACATACACACTTACAACAGCTTTATATTGATCTATATTCTAAAGGTTTTTATAGAGGAGTTTTTTCATATATAATTGTCCTGATTTTGTACAACATTTTATTTCTTAAAAAAAAAAGGGTGAAAATGTATTTATTTATGGCTGTTGACAGTATCTTTAAGTGATAAAAACAGATATCCAGAATCCCCTCAGTAAAAACCTTTGACTCTAATATATATATATATATATAATATATATATATATAAATGCATTTTGAACGTCTGTATCCAATGTTCAGATTTTTGTTCTAGAAATGAATGCAAATTAGTGCACATTTAAATAAATACCGCCTCATTTGCATATTTAAACATAGAATTTCAGAAAACTTGTAATACAAATTTTTTTTTGCAATTATTAATGTAATCAATCGACTGGTGAAGTATGGGGATATCTATTAGTTATTTTTTTACCCTATTCACCTGGGGTGTCTTGCCTTAATAAGCCTGAGTAATATATAAAATGAAACCAAAACTTACATTTTCAACTGCCGCAGAAATATCCCAACATTCATGCTGCGTTTCGAGTCAAGCAGTGTAACCTGCAAATACAAGTAAAGGTAATCAGCTCACAAACACACAAAAACTCATCAAAAAAGTAAGAGTGAAGTCCATTGCCTTCAACAATAAATTAAGTCAATTACTGCACATGTCATTCTATGAAAACATGCATATGGGGGTCTTTGAAACTTGAATCTCCCTGTTTTTCAGCATCTTGAGCCATAAACATTGTATTTCTGTCAAGTTAAGATCAGTGAAGTTAATACTTAAACACACACCACAGGTATTTTATGACCCTTGACTCGTTCACTACCCTCGCACTCATTCATTTGTTAAAGTTAGACATCAAGCTTCCTAGTATTCCTAAATTTATTCATTATAAACAAACAAGAAAAAAAAAGATCAAAAAATAGCTGTATTTTAATTATTTTTGGAAAAAAGTGATAGGGTCGCTAGTGACCCGAGGTTTGTAATAGTGCATTTTTTTTTTTTTTTTTTTTTGCATCAATTGAATCTTTTAATGACTTTTAAAGTGCAATTTACCTTTATTCCTCAAGAATTTCTGATTCACAATGATGACGTGAAGTTTCACTCATAATTACCGCAGAAATAACACAAAAGGATACACACGTACCATCAGAAAAACTCAGCAATTTACCGCAGAGCAAGTGCTGTGTGCAATCAAACATTGGTTTCGATAGTTTTGAGAATACGTTGAGACTGTGAATATGAGCCAGAAGCTGAATGTACTGGGGAAATGAGCTCTGACGACGACAGTGATGATGGTCAAAAGCATCTGCTCAAACTGAACCCTTCCAAGGTCCAAAAGGTAACAAAAATATGGCATGCTTTATTTTGATCTTTTGTAATGGTTATTAAAATGTCAGGAGTCGATATAGATCTGAAGACCCGAATATGTAATAATGATTGGTGAAACAGCCATGCATTTAAGGCTTTAAAAGTTAGAAAGTTTAATAAAACTCTGGAATCTATTCCATTGTTGTGCTCAGTCCAAGTGAACACAAGAACATCCTTTAAAAGCGGTTTCTGAATGTTTCCTGACAGTCATGAGTCAGGGCTTGACATTCACTGGTTTGCTCATCAGTCACTGTGGCTAGTGGTTTTCTAAAGTTACGAGCCACTCAGCATTTCCACTGGCCACAATTTTGACATTGATACCATGGGGCAAAACTGTCATATAGATATTTTTTATATTATCTCATAATTTGTCAGCAGGAATATTAGGCTGCTGTCACTTTAAGACCCGACGCACTGATCCATTACACTGTTACACGTGTTTTCTTTCTCAACTGTTTACATTCACTTAAAACACTTAAAACTGACTGTGTTTACGTGAATACTCGCCAAAACCGGCATTTTGACATTATTTTGAGTGTATTTGACAGTTTAAGCTCAATAAACAGTGAAAAAGAGCTCAATTTAGTCCTGAGAGGCGGCTTTATGGTGTGAACTTTGGGTTTGAGCACAAAATCTGCAGGAATGAGTAAAATTATGCTCAATATACACAATCCCACGCCGAAAATCAAGCCCTGTAACAGCAACAATATTCATCCAGAGCAAATGAATGGAGTGAGTGAGGAGAGGCGGGTTTGTGTGTCACTCGCTGTCGGAGAGATGAGAGAGAGAGAGACGCTGGGATCCTGTATATATTCTGTGGAAAATTAGCGAACTAGTGAAATTATTCCAGTATCGATATGTATCAAAAAATGTATATTTTGACAGCACTACATTGCACTCAGTTTATTATTTCAGATCCTTTTTAAAAGACTACAATAAAAAAATGAGGCCTATATAATATTAAACCAGCTTAAGTAGCTAGTAAGAGTATCTGCGTTACACACACCACTGATGAATTACACACGCATTTGGCGTACATGTTAATGTCAAACCCTGGACATGACCCTACACAGTAAAAAATGCTGGGTTATTTTTTTAACCCAGCCGTTGGGTTAAATGTTGGGTCATTTCTAAAATCATTGGGTAATGTTGGAATGTTTGGTTACGTATGTTGTATGTACACTATTGTATTTAATTTTTTTTACACAATTATGTATATTTACATTAAATTCTAGACTCCCCAATATTTAGTTTGTAATTTAAAAATATATTTGTTGAGACATATTGTTTTATACAAATAAACAATCTGTATTTGAAAAACAGTGTATTTTATTTATTTATAACATAATGTCATAAAAAAAAGTTAACTCAACTGTTGGGTTACTTTTAACTCAATGCATTGGGTTAAAATAACCCACAGTTGGGAAGGTGCTACACCACCCCATAGCTGGGTTACCCTTTGGGTTATTTTTAACCCAACATTATTAAGTGAGTTTATATGTATAGTTTTGCAAGAAGCATGCATGGCAGATAATGAAAAAAACGTGCTCTTACTTTGTCCACACTCATCTCTAGTGGAGACCTGCTCCTCAGCAAACTGCGCCGAAAGCCAGCGGCCCGGTCGGGCTTACGCCCTCTTTCTGCCCGAAGAGCTCGTCCAGAGAGCTGAGGTCGATGGAGAGGTCAGTGTCCTCGTCCAGTGAGCCGCTCCACACACTCTCACGGCCCTCCACGCGCTCCTTAGGGATCCGCTCCCAGTTGAGATTGCGAAGCCGGTGTTTGCGGCCAGAGTCTGTGCGGGTCAGAGGAGGAGGAGGAGGAAGAGGAGGAGGAGGAGGAGGAGGAGGAGGGGGGATCGGGACGGTGGCCATGAGTCTCACTTCCGGCTCCTGGGTGTATCAAAGTATGTGCCGTGAAAAGTTAAAGACTATAATCTTCAGAGAATCGATACAGCACAGCAGGAGAAAGATGACATCCGCTCGCTCGAGTGTATCTGCAGTGGGACAGAAGATCGACAGACTGAAACAACAACTTCTTTCACACTGCAAACTCTCTAACACCTAAAGCACGGCACACAGATTAGTGCTAAAAAATATAAAAACGAAATCTAGAGCTGAATTTTCAGCATCATAACTCCAGTCAGATCCCTCAGAAATATTACCAATGTTGGAAACAGTTGTGCTGCTTCAGATTTTTTATGTGATACATTTAAGGATTCTTTGATGAATTAATAGAAAGTTAATTTACAATGATTCTTTGATGAATTAAAAAAAAATTAAATTAGTTAAAAAAAAAAAAAAGAATTGTGCAAAACTTTACAAAAAAATAAAATAAATATATATAATGTAAAAACTTTTTTGCAATATATGGGAGTTTTTGCGAAATTGTTTCCATCAGGCGTATTTTCAATTCACAATTTCAATTTGCGCAATTTGAAGAATAATGGAAACACGGCTTATGATTGGATCAATATTGCAGTGATTATTATGTTTCTTGCATGTTATATGTTTGGCAACAGTTCTTCTAACCCTAATTGATGGGAGTGTGTAGCTTTTCATTTCTTAAATAACTCATCATGTTCATATTCCAGGACCAAAAACTGATGCACCTCTTGACGGAAATCAACATCACAAATTCTTTTCCATCAAGAGGTTCATCAACTTTTGGTCAAGATCTTGTATTGTCAGGCAAGAGTCCAGCTCTCTGTAAAGTCTCCTCCAGCACATCCCAAAGACTCTCAATGAATTTAAAGTCAGGATTCATGTGTGGAAATGATTCGTCATGTTCCTCCCAACCATTCTTTCACAATTTGAGCCTGATGAATCTTGATATTGTCATCCTGGAATATGGCCATGATGTGTCTTCCTACATGGTTGTTTAAGAAATGAAAAGCTACACACTGCATCAATTAGGGTTAGAAGAACTGTTGCCAAACATATAAAATGGTAGAAACATATAATCACTGCAATAATGATCCAATCATAGACTCTTAAGCATTTGCCTATTTAAAGGTGGCATGAGAGGCCCCTTTTCACAAGATGTAATATAAATCTCTGGTGTCCCCAGAATGTGTCTGTGAAATTTCAGCTCAAAATATCCCCCAGATCATATATTATAGCTTGTCAAATTTGCCCCATTTTGAGAGTGAGCAAAAACACGGTTTTTGTGTGTGTCCCTTTAAATGCAAATGAGCTGCTGCTCCGCCCCCATTCAGAAGTGGGCGGAGCCTTTATATACTCATCCAAAATCTCAGAAATAACCAGTGCAGGCTTACGGAGAGACTCAGGAAGAGTTTAACTTTTAGACGCACCTGGACGTTTCTGAATGGTTACCGTCACGTTTAACTTTTCCACAAGTGTCCACAGTTCCTGAGGTCTTTATAAGACAGCGGTGACATGTTTTGGTCAATAGTGTTCAGTGCTCGTCTGTGCTCAGCGACAGAACAGTTTCATGCTTTGCTGGATCTTCTGCCATTGCCACTGGTCTCTGTCATCGCTTGCGAAATCCAAATGTCGGCCGGTGTGTGTAAACGTGCAGATTAATGACGGTAATATTATAATAAGATCCCCTACGTCGGAAGGGGAGCGAAATCTGATCGGCTTATTTTTTTACATGCTCGCAGAGAAAGGATCAACAAAACCAAGTCACTGGGTTTCACTTTTCACGTTTTCTGTGTTGGTAGAAGCACAGGGGACCCGATCACAGCACTTAACACAGAAAAAGTCAGATCTTCATAATATGTCCCCTCTAAATCAAAACAGCCCCCTTTTTTTTTTTTGGCCGGGCAGTGTAGATTTTAGAACAAAGGCTTCGAGAACCAGTGCTATCATCAAACAGCACCACGGTAATAAGATGACATCATGCAATTCGCCCTCACTTGCGTGCTTTAACACACAAGCTCCGGTCATCAACGTACAATGAGGTTGTTTACAGCCATGACCCGAAGTGAGCCTATGGGGTCGGGCACCTGGCAGCTCTGTCCCCCAATTAACACGAGGGTGTCTGTAATGAGTGTGTGCTTCCCCGCAGGACTTGTGCTGCTGCCAGGGACGTGTCTAACCTGAGGTTACTCTTTTAAAAGGGCCCGAGGTGTTGAGATCCCAGCTCAAGCGTTTCGTGTTTTCAGAGAAACTCCTGCCACATGTGTACAGTATCTACACACACCCTACGTGCTGTTCCTTCCTGCAGTCCAGTTCATTAATGCCAATGAGGCCACAGGACAATAACAGATTTGAAAAAAAAGAGAAAAAGTGAAGCTGACACAGATTCAGGATTCGTAGCAGGGCAAATAAGCGGCTGTGCTGCCAAAAACATGAGAATGCTGTAATGCATGTACTTACAAATACTAGATCTGCACCATTTTCCACACTAATAGAAATCAAAATGATGACAGAATGTAAATTCCTAAAGCATGACCCAAAATCAGACACTGTTCATTCCCTCAACCAACTTCATGGCCATGGGGTAAATCCTAGGATGCTTTAAATAGTATTCAAGTAGTTAGCCTAATTTATGCTGGATATGTACCCGAGCTGCTGACGTAAAGAAACGGCTGAAGACACACCTTTTTCAGCAACACTTGATCCATTAATACTTACACTTTCTTTTCTTTTGTGTTCCCTTCTACTCTATTTAAAAAAACAAAAAAAACATATACTGCGTTACACTAAACTGGAAAGGGTCACACCACTTACATATTGTTGTCCTATTGTTAGTTTAACTGCTTCTATTGTCTCCTCATTTATAAGTCGCTTTGGATAAAAGCGTCTGCTAACTGATTAAATGTATGTATTATTATTATCAGCTGACTAGGCAATCGGTAGATGTATATTTAGAGGGTTAGTTCACACAAAATGAAAATTCTGTCATTATTTACTCATCCTCATGTCGTTCCAAACCAGTAAGACTTCTGTTCATCTTCAGAACACAGATTAAGACATTTTTAATGAAATCTGAGAGCTTTCTGTCCCTCCATTGACTGTCTACGCAACTACCACTTCAAACCACAGTAAAGCAGTAAAGACTTCATTAAAGTAATCCTTGGTTTAACCTCAGTTTTATGAAGCGACGCGAGTGCGTAGGAAGGACATAAGGGCGAGTAATTATTAATGACGGAATTTCATTTTTGGGCGAACTATATCTTTAAGAACTTTCACAAGCGACAGTTATCATCATCATCATCATCGATCACCTCCAAAAGCCCCACTAAAGACTCATAAATCGGTATATACATCAGTAACTTGATATTGTTAGTGAAACTGAAATAGAAATGGAATAGAACTGTAATTAAGCAGGATTTTCCTGGCTATAGAACACCACCTGAGCGCGCTCTGCTGTCAACACTGACAAAACATTTGGAGGAAAAACAGCAAATGATTTAAACGGAAAGTCAACATAATGCAGCACTCTCTACACCAGTTCACGAAAGATGAAAGCCTGTTGAGTCACTTTATGAAAGGCTTGGAAAGTTGTTTCTGCAGTTAATAAACGTCTTCGTCGTAGCCTACGAACATTGTTTGAACTCTTTTTCATGTTATAAAACCCTGGAAATATCTGATTCTTCAAACACCAGCATATGAGCACAACAGAAACACATCATTTCTCAAACATAGAAAGAAAATGTTCAATTAGTGTCAGCCTACTTTAAATTAAATCGCTCTGCAAATTAAAATGGCAAACTGCTACTGTGAGAAATACTTATCGGATAATGAAATTAAATAGAATAAACTGAAGACATGAATTCAGTTCAAAGAGTCAGTCTGGTGAACTGTGCAGAAGAAAGAAAGAAACACAAATAAAACACCACTTACGTTTTACTTCGTATCATTACGGATGTAATCCAATTTAGGACAACATGAAATAGCAATAAAATAATTTCCAGTCCAATGTGAGGAATTCTCGCGTGTGTCTATAAACATAAAACAGTTCCAAACACTTATAAACGCCGGGAGTCCCATTAACAAACTCAGTAGACTGGAGAGAAACTCTCAAACTCTCGGTGCGCTCTCTAGCACGCGCAGCGCAGAAGCACCCGATGCGCTCATTGGTTCCCCCTCCGCTGGATTCCACCAATCCTACTACGGGCAAGGATTAGCTCATGAATATTAAGTAGGCAACGCACATCTCGCCCTAGCTGAAGTGCAGTATTGGATATTTCTACTATTACATTATTACAAATATTGATGAAAGGACCTTGCTAGACGCTCCAGGACTGTTAAGAAATGTCAACTTGACTTAATTAATATTCATTAGCTCGGCCTTCTCCGTAGTAGGATTCTAATTTCGCTACCAAAAAAGAATTTGCTGTGGTATGTAGGCTACAAGATAGATGTTATAGGCTATAATTTCTAATTTTTTTTCCAGACACAGATCGTCCTCTGGCCCAGCGGTTCGGGGTGTATGAGCTCAGGAACGCTGCTGTGATGAGCTGGGTTGAGCTGGGTTGATCTGGGAGAAACGCTGTAGATGTGAGGTGACGGGACTCAACACTTGCTCCGTCACCTGATAGCCTCTCGTTTCCATGTTTCTCCTGATTTGGGGGATTGTGTGTTCCTCAGGTGCAGTTTCCCATGAGCAGTTCTCCGCTCACTTCATCTTGTGTTCTCATCACCAGAGCTGATCAAAGCACAGGAGATTACAGCCGCCGGATCCACAGGAGATCACAGGCGCTGCACGTCTCCGTGTTCTCAGTGGATGAGGACTGATGAGCCGGCTGGTCTGCCCATTGTGTCTCAGAGGAGGGAGCTTTTAACCAAGCATGAAGCTGACCTGAGATCGTTCTGTTACACTGAAAAAATTCTCTCATAATGGTTTCTCTGTGAACATATGTCTATCCATCCATCCTATGGCTTATTTTAACTCAATGCATTGAAAAAAAAACTGTTATACTATCTATCTATCTATCTATCTATCTATCTATCTGTCCATCTGTCTGTATGTCTTAATTTAAAGATTATAATTTCAAGACTGTAGATTTTTGTTGCTCTGTTTTTATCCACAATTCATAATGCTAAACATGCCAGCTGATATGCAGGTGCCAATAATGTACAGCTCAGATGCAATACAAAGAATTCCTACTCACTTAATAATGTTGGGTTAAAAATAACCCAGCGAGTAACCCAACTATGGGGTGGTGTAGCACCTTCCCAACTGTGGGTTATTTTAACCCAATGCATTGAGTTAAAAGCCAGTTGGGTTAAAAGTTAACTATTTATTTATATGTATTATTTACATCTATGTATTTCTTTTAATAAATAAAATACACTGTGTTTTCAAACACAGATTGTTTATCTGTATAAAACAATAAATATGTCTCAACAAATATACAATATATAACTTGGGGAGCCTAGAATTTAATGTGAATATATATACAGTAGGTGTTTACATAAATTCAACATACACAAGTTTACATACAACATGCGTCTTTAACCCAACAGCCGGGTTATTACTAGAAATTACCCAACGTTAAAATAAAAAATAAAAATTACCCAACATTTTTGGATAATAACCCAACATGTTGACCCAATATGTGTAACCCAACGGTTGGGTTAAAAAAATATATTGTTTTTTTACTGTGTACATGCACTTCTTCCACTAAAAATATGATGTTTTCCTGTAGAAAATGTGGAGTAATGAACCCAGATATTGGCAGAAGGATGTTTGGGTAATGGATTTGAACTAAGAATGTGTCTAAAAGGCTTAATCTGACATGTTAATCGTGCTTGATGTACTGGGATGGTTACATAAATATTAGTTCACTGACACCCATATCTTTCAAAGAGAGGATAAGAGAGATAAAGGCAGATTATTCATTTACTACTGAGTGAGATGTTTAACTATCAGCAAAGAAAAATCTGTGTGAAGTGACCAAACACAGTTAGGTTTTTACATGACACAATAATAGATGCACTCGCATGCAACAAGATCATGGCCCATTGAAATAATGTGCTGCTCTGTGATTGGCCAGAATTTACATCTGCTCAAAAGTAGCTTATAAATACTAACAATTAAATGGACATTCACTGTTCAAAGTTTGGAGTCAGTGTGATCTCTTATGTTCACAAGGCTGAATTTATGTGATTGAAAATACAGTAAAAACAATATTGTGAAATATTCTTGCAGCTATGTGAATATATACAGTAAAGTGTAATTTATTCCTGTGATCAAAGCATCATTACTTCAGTCTTCAGTGTCACATGATCCTTCAGAAATCACTCTAATATGATCATTTGATGTTCAAGAAATATTTATCATTATTATCAATGTTGAAAACAGTTTCACATTTTTGTGGAATCTTTTTCACGAATCTTCAAACTTCTTTATTTAACATAGAAAACTATGGTAATTAGACGTGATGCCTCTCAAGATGTATTTACGGCTGGGAAACTCAGAGTTCATTTTGATAGTTTCTGAGTTGGGCGGGTCATACACTTTAAACATGGCGGAGGGGAGAATGATTGCGGTTACTGCTGTTCTTTATTTTATTATCTTTTTATGTCTTGAAAGTAGTGCATATTTACATATAAGCATATTGTATGGTTTATACACAGCAAAAATATCCTGTTCTTGACCAAAATTCCTGAATCATCATTAAGCTGAATATCTAGTTAGAGCGATTATTGTTTATATGCTTGTCAACGAATGGGACATGTTTTAGGACATGCTTTTTTGGGCGGTAAATAATGGTGCAAAATACCAGTAAATTGACAAGCGCAAACCTTAGTAAATCATCTTGCGTGATTCATTTAAATTCTCTCCTCCCATAAATATTGCGTCTGAAAGGGAAACTCCTACAAATGCATGCAATAAGGTCAGCCGCAACAATAACCCTGATAAACTACCTTTTAACCAATCAGATCAACGTGTGATCGTCAACCAGTGGATCTCTGAGCTGAGTGAGTGAGTGGAGGCGGGACTCATTTGCATATTCATAGTACCTTTACAGACCTGGTGAAATGCTAACTGCACATGGGCAAGACCTATGGAAAGTTTACAACAAAAGCCAATACCTGGTGCAGCATTGATTCCTTGGGGAAGCTGTTTGTAATATAGTGAGTGCATATAGTGTGTTTTCTCAGAAGTGTTTGAAGACCAGAGACACACCTGCGTTTGATCACAGAGTTTTAATGAAACCCAGGTGTCGGCATTCATGCAAACACTAGACAAAGAACCAGCGCAAACGGCCTTATACAGTTAAACAGGTGAAATGCACAGAGGAAGAGACACAACATTCACGAGAAACAGATCTTAAAACCATCACTGGAGATGTACATATAGGCAGAGACGTGAGAAGTGAGTCTAGCGAAGTTGGTTTATGGGCTTTTTTTTTCATGCGCTGGTGTTTGAAAGAGCCGTTCTTGGCCTGAAGCCCGGGAGCTGGAAGCTGATAAAGAGAGAGTTGCTATTCTCCTCTGCTTTGTGAGGGCATTGTATCCCGCATTTCCCACATGATAAAGTAGTACTCTGACGCATTGTGAGATCCCGATCAGAGTATAGCCACAGCAAGTATGTTCTTGTTTCTCTCAGATAGTGAAGCAAACATATATAAATGAATGCGTTAGCATCTGTAAACCCGAATAAGTTGGCAAAACTCAAAAAAATAAGTTAAAACTCAATTTTTAAGTTAAGAAAATCAAAGTTTAAGTAAGCATTTTACTTGTTCTTAACTTGAAATGTTTGAGTACACTAATTCATACATTTAACTTAAAATTTTCATATAAGCTTAATGTGAACATTTTTATTAGTATAAACTTCGCTCGCTATAACAAGCTAGTTCAATAAATGCTAAATTGTTCATTTGCTAACATGTTAACAACAGGATGGTATAGCACTTGCTGTATGAGTGTTTGATTATAAAGCTTTAACAAACTTGCTCTCAAACCAAGCTCATGCACCACTGATGGCAACTCTACTCAAACCAACAGAAATTATTCTAAATTAGCATAACAAAACATTAACATCACTACTAAATCTCCCACTTAACATTAACTTGCATACAAAAAAAATAAATAAAAATAAAAAGAATTACACTTAATTTAGCATTTACTCTCCCTTTTGAGTGTCATGGGCAAAGCATGCTGGGAAATAGAAATCCCAGCCGTTTCAGTTAAACTTAAGTTCGTCTAAATTAAAATAATTAATTTAATAAAACTCAAAACAGTTCAGTTTACTTAGAATATATCAGTTCTGTGAACTTGAAAGAAAAAGAAAGTGCTAAATACTCATAAAAGTTCATTTGACTGAACTAATTCGTTTAATTTAAGTTTTTCCCACTCAAACCAGTGAATTATTTTAGCGTTAGGCTTTACTGTGTAGGCCAGTGAGATATTTTGACAGGACTGCAGTTTTCACACTGATGTGTGTGTTGCAACAGCGCAGATGCGATTGATCCGTATGCGTCACAGTTGTGATTATGATTATCTGATTATTCATGTATGGACACATAATCCGACTCCATGTGGGATTTCATTAAACGTAATGAAGGGATTATTGCTGTACACACACCTGTTAAATTCACCTTTTCCCAGCAGTCATGGCTTACACCACACCCATGGACACAATTAATTACCCCGTCTCAAGTTAATTACACCGTTATCTAAGTATATAAAACTCAGACTCTGTTTAATGACCGACAGTCAGACTAGTGAACTATAAACTGTAAAAAATTATCGTGATTTTAACGGTAAAAGACTGTAAAAATGCTATGGTGAAAAAACTGTTCATTGGTTAACAGAAAGTTTCTGCACTATATACGGTGAATAACTGTGATGGATCTAATCGTGCATTTAAAGTAATTTTTCAGCAAAACTGTTACAGCAAAAATGTACAGAAAACGAAAATTGCAAAAACCGTACAGCAGAAAAACACTTTCTGAAAACATCATTTTTTGATGTTTCACAGAAGAAAGTAAGTCATACAGGTTAGGAACAACACAAGTGATGCCATTGCATTTTAATAAATGTAAATATAGTTGGTCAGTGCACCGATATAAAAGAAATTGTCAATACTGATAACCGATAATTCTTTGTACTTGAAAGCCGATAACCGATATATTGGCTGATAAATCTAAACCCAAATTTTTATATAATTTTTGAGAGCCTGATTACAAAAACAAAAGTCACCATTAAAATCTGTGTCCCAAACACACAATTATAATGTTCTCATTGTTATTTTATGTAGCCGATATGACAGACTTGCGCTGCACATGTCGCACTTTACTGTATTTTCCTTTTTTGAAGTGATTCCAATCATATTTAAAGCATTTTAAAACCATCATGATGAACAGTGCGCATCTGAAGAGTCTCAGCTGAAGGAAATAATACATTATTCATCGGCTTTAATATATTGGCCAAAATGTATTATCAGGTCGACAACAACAACATTAAAAAGGATCATATATCGGTTGATTCTGAAAGGGTGGCCGATATATTGTGCATCCCTATTGGTCATTACTCACTTAATAATGTTGGGTTAAAAATAACCCAACGAATAACCCAATATGTAGTGTTGTAGCACCTTCTCAACTGTGGATTATTTTAACCCAATGCATTGAGTTAAAAGTAACCCAACAGTTGAGTTAACTATTTATTCTTATTTATGACATTGTTTGAATAAATAAAATACATTTTGTTTTCAAATACAGATGTTTATTTGTATAAAACAATACATACGTTTCAACAAATATATTGTTAAATTACAAACTAAATATTGGGGAGTCTAGAATTTACTGTAAATATTCATAATTGTGTTCATAAATTCAAAATACACAAGTGAACATACAACACATACTAAATTCAAAACTTATGCAAATGTGTACAAACAGTACACATTCAAAACCTATATTTAAAACCTACACAAAAATGTGCAAAGTGTACAAATACATTAAATGTATATACAGCACACAACATTCTAAATGAACACTAAAATTAAAACTACACATTCAATTAAAAACCTATACAAATATCGACAGAATACGCAAATTCATAACATTAAATCCTTCAAGAAATAAACATAACTTTATTATATGCATAAAACACATACAAATTGATCATATGAACCAAACATCCCCATAGAGTTACATAGACTTAGGCCCCTAGCAATGCCCTGTACACAGATGATCAATCTGTGTGTGTTTTATGTTCAGCCGTCGCTGAAATGTAAAGGCATTAGGGCAGAAAGCCAGAGTTTTGCTGTGGACCACTGGGCAAACTCAAGGGTCTTCACGGACACTCGAGGGGAAGAGCAGAGACTCCCACCTATGTTTCCCGAGCGTTTGAAGAATGCTCCTTGTGTGATCACACAGTTAATATTCAAAGACCAATGCCTCGTAAAGGAAGTCTTTTAAAGTCTCTGACAAAGCGTGGCCGGCACACAAAGGGACAGGCGATGTATAGGGCCGGGCCGGGAGGACAGAGGAGATCATGTAGACATTCATTAACACAGACATCGTCCTTCCCCTCAACTCCAAACCACTGAACCGAGCAACGCCAAACACTGCTCCTGTTCTCTAGACTAGATCTGTGCATTCGGAGATTCCTCCCCTGTAGTGAAAATCCAGCTTTTAATGTTGTTTATGTGTGTATGTGGTGTTTTTAATATGCTTTAAGCCAAACCATGTGTAAGTTCATAAGTCGACAGCATTGCTGAGTATTTTCTCCTTAAAACTCAGTGAACCAAAGACAGTCTCAAACACACGCTTTGAAATCGCTGGTGTTTCTGACGTCACAAACTACCTTGTAACCAATCAGATCAACGTGTGATCGTCAACCAGTGGATCTCTGAGCTGAGTGAGTGAGTGGAGGCGGGGCTCATTTGGATATCCATTGATTCATTCATATTACATTTTGGTGATCAATGTTGAGTATTAAGGGATAAGTCTGATGAATTTTAAAAATAAAACATGGTAAATCAGAACAGGCTGGAGACTGAATGTATCTTGAAAACTCATTACAGTCAGATTTTGATGGTCTGTTATAGGTTAGACAACACATACCAGCCTGAACAAGATAAGGCTGAAGATCTTCGTCAAGTCTATTGAACGAAGCTTGAATGTTTGTAGGGGTTGAAGCCAGAAACACTGGCCTCTGTTTAGGGATTGGTTGTTACAAAAGACTTGGTGTATTTATCAAGCCAGTGTAATAAAAGTCAAATGAAACGTCTCACCAGCATCCACACACTCATCACTTCCTTACACAGTGAGTCACTCATTGAGCCTAGAGTAAGCGTACCCCCGACTAATGTCCCGAACAGCCTCTTAAATGACCCAAAAACAACAGACAGGTGTGGACCATCAACAACAGGATGACTGAGCTCAACACCTCCACGCTCCCTGCTGCTTTCCACAGTCTCCCGCTGGGACAGATGTGTGTTTCTGTCTCACACACACAGGGCTAATGTTTACTTAGCTGCACCCACAGAACCAATGGCTGATATAAAGTTACCCATGATAACCTAAAGCTTTTCGGCTTAACCTTCTCGCTGAAGCTCCGGCTCCAACGGGAGTGTATCGCCAGAGAAGAGGCGCTTTTATTTCTTTATTTTTCTTCCGGACTGAGGGGGTTAAGGTTTGCTGAACGGTGGTCATTTAATCTGCCTGTGCTTGAGTTTTGAACCAACACTGAATTCTCTCATCAGATAGCGAAGGGAGGATGGTGTGTGTGTGTGTGTGTGTGTGTGTGTGTGAGGTGTAACAAGGACACATGGCTCACATTTAACAGGCGTTTCACCTAGAACTCGCCATCCCTTATGATCTGAGTTTTAGGAGGGAAACAAACGGCAACAAATAAATGCTAACAATATGTCTTGTTTGAGAAAATATGCTAAGCTTATTTTTGCCAGATCAGAAATATATTTTTATAATCTCAATTGTTTTGTGAAGAAACTCCGAACAAATGGAGGCTTTCACTCGAGGCATTGTTCACACTTTATAATCTCACGTGTCTCCTTTGGGTTTCAGCCGAGATCTGAACAACATGTCGGACTGAGCTGAGACTCAAGATCCCAGTCTTCAATTTAATATCAACTATTTTCAGGATGATTTGAGTTGCTATTCACATTTACATTAGAGCTCAATAGGCTACTCTGTATTTTAATATTTGACTCATTTTTGTCTGGGCTGTTCTTCTTCATGTCCCTCTACTTTGCAACAGTAGAAACTTTAAATACAGATAAATCATAAAATGTTTGCATATTTGTATTCTGTAGAGTGAAAATAATTTGTGCACTGTTAAAATATTTAATTTAAAAGAGATTCTGTGAGTAATTCAATCTGCGGGTTCCCACCACTATATAACATTATTATAACGATATAAAAATTTGAACTTAAATAAAGTGACAGCAATGGTTGCAGCAATGAGAGACGTGAGGCCGGATCTAATCGCAGCAGTCTTTTTATTTAACAATACGAATAAAATAACAAGAACAGGATAAACGCAGGAGGAACACAACCAACTTCACAGACAAGAACTGAGAAAGAAACAACTGAAAATGAGGGCTATAAATATGCAGACTCTGCGAAGAGAGACAACAAGAAACAGGTGGGGTTAATCAATCAACAAATGAGTAACCATGGAAACAAATGGGAACATACCTAGAAACCGGACAAATAATAAACTAGGACCAAGGAAACAAGAACTAAAAGGGCGTTTACATGACACCCAAAACGGGTTTCAAGGTGCAAGTTTTTGAAAAAGATACCGTTATCATCTCAGGTAAAACTACAAAAACGTGAATTTGTGAAAACGGTGAGGTCTTGTATATTACGTGTTCAGTGTATAGACACGTAGTGTTTCTTTACAAAGGGACATCGCCATCTACTGGCCAAGCAGCAGAATAGAGCGCTTTTTTTCCACACGGATCCGTGTGAACGAGGACCGCTTTGACAACGTTTTCGTCTGTACACGGAAAAACGCAATGGAAGAACTTTTCAGTTTTTGCATCGTCAAATAAACGCATCCTAACACACGTAAAAAGAAACCTCATCTGACATAAAGAGGTTATTTTGTGTTACATAGACTTTATTTAGCATGTAAAATGTAATTAAAAATATATACAGTATATATATATATATATAATTACTCAAACTTTGTTTCTGGTGTTACAAAAATGGATAGGTAATCTATGAATAGGTCATCTTAATTTATGACAATTTCATGTGTCCAACTTTAAAATGTGTGATGCTACACTGACAACTTACAGATTTGACGTGTTTAATCTAAATTGGGATAAATATCATCTAATATTTCCAAAATGTCTTCAAACTATGATGGAAGCCCCTGTTTTAGAAACTGTTAAGCACCAGTAAAATGAATTAAAAATCAAACTATCCTTAAGCATCCATTTTACTGAATATAGAATATTAAACAAAGTTTACATAAGGAACAAATTTACATACGTATTTTTGCAAATTCTGCCACTTTTCTGTTTTATTTGTGCTTTTAGGAGAAACATCTGAGACAAAGTTAATGAGACACATCCAAACTCCATTAAGTCAACCTGTTAGCAATAAAATGTTCCTGAGAGGAAACAACATGCCCTTGTTCAATAGAGGAGCACTGAAGGGTCAAGAACAGTGACGGTGAACTGTTTTCATTGGCTCCGTCCTGCAGGGCTTCGGTCAAACTCTCCTAATTTTAGCAGGTTCTCCAGCAAGAGAGGCCAAACAAAGAGAGCGAGGCAGGAGGCCGGGTATTGTTGCTAATAATGCTAATTAGCATTGATTGCTTTCTTTACTTCTGCTTCCAACTAGAGCTTAGTCTCTTCTGTGTGCTCAGCCTGACAAAACAGCTTGGCAGTGATAAACCGGGTTTCCGCTCATCTCCGTTCAGACCACCCTTCACTTCTCTTGTCTGGACAAACACACACTGCATCTCGATCATGCTCGTATGAAGCAGCCTGACATAAACACTCGGTCTGTAAGTCCACATTATACACAGTGCTTTTATGTCCTTTCATTTGGAGGAATTCACTCAAATGTGTTTAATGAGTTATTCATATATTTATCACCTGATTAAGCAAAGGAATTATGCAGATCAGACATATTGTGCTTTACTGATTATCATATTGTGAATTACTGCTATCATGACCAAAATTGTATATAAACATTTTTCAGATAGTTTTAGAGTAACCGTGTGACATTGATTACACAGGGCAATTTTTGCGAATTTTTTTCGATAATCATAATTGACATTAAAAGAAGGCATGTTTGCAGTGAAAACAATGACAATTACATAATTTATATATTTCTGCAGCAGCTATAATTCAGTCTTTTTTGCATTTTCAGGTTTTTTCTTTCATAACACCGATATTGTATTGATTGATTGTTTCTGCATCATGTACTTTTGTCACTGAAGCTCTTTGCATACGCACAATTAATGTTTATATGTCAATAAAAGCCTAAATTAACCCTCTGGTGCTCCTCACGTGCCGGTCAAAAATGTCAAAAAAAAAATTATTATTATTTATTATATTATTATTTCAAAAAAATGAATGTACTATTTTAAGTTTGATGTTTTTTATTAAATATTTTGTATTTTTAGGAGATTTACTAAATGATATTCCATGTACTGACTTCTTGACCATAAACCTAAAAATGACATTTCCAACGTAAACTGTGGTATATCTTGAATGCTTTGGAGCACAGACTTCAGTTTTGTCTCTTTTTAAAGACGACACTTGGCAGGTTATTGCTGAAGTAAAAAAAAAAAAAAAAAGGGATTTTAAAGATTAAGTTTATAGTTTAAAAAATCTCTGTTAAATTTTTATATGAAA